>BLKM01012994.1:1052792-1149459 GCA_013340265.1 Coptotermes formosanus
ACACACACACACACACACACACACACACACACACACACCTAACCTAAACTAACCATGTGGCCTGACCCAAGTCTGAGCTCAGGTCTCTGTTGGCATTAAGAATTCAAGATGTGGCACACCCTCCTCAAGAAAACTGCCAATTTCCTTTAAAAAAACTGGCACAACCTCTTTAAGAAACCAACCAATTTCCTTTCAAAAATTGGCACACCCTCTTTAAGAAACCAATCCGTCTCCACCATTTAACTAGATAACTCTTCAAGACAGGCTGCAGTCATCCCAATGGTTACATGAGGAGCTCTTACATTACAAAACCATGTGCAAGGCAAGGTAAGGTTGTCAGTCTTGAGGCTTCTATGGTGGTGTGGTTGACTCCATCTCTCTGGGATATGACACTGCATTGCCACTGTGTAATCAGTTACTGATACCTTGAAGGGGTCCAGACCTAGTGACACAATGTCATATCCCAGACAAACTGAGTCCCCAAACCAAGGTCACGCTCACTATCAGCAAAAGCTGGTCATCCTTGCAGAATAAAGACACTCTACTCAAAGCCATGACTCTACCTGCTTAATCTTTTTGTACTCCTCTGCCTGGTCCCCATGCAGTGGGGGACCAATATCCAAATCAATTGCTGAGCCCTGTTTGTCAGAAGACGTTAAAGTTGGTGGAGTTTTCTTTGGTGAATTTTTCCTGTCTGTCACTATTTCCTCTTCTTCATCTTTGTTCTTCTTTTTCCCATGTTCTTCTGCACTTTTTGATTTATACACCCACAGTTCTGACTTTTCCACCGACTGTCGCAACACATCCAAATCAGATTTTATTTGTTTATAAGACTCAACATCACTGTCCGACACCAGCAGCTGCACCTGAAGGGATACAAATTACAAAGCAGCGTTAACTATGAAACATACTGTCAAAAGAATGGACAAGGGCACTGAACAGAACGCTGCTCTTTGTCTTGTGAGAGCACATATAGTCAGTACAGAACTTCCTCTCCTGCCCACCTACAGAAGGGTACAGAATCCACTTCTGAGGTGGGCACACCTATTAAAACACATTTCATTACTCCCAATAAACAAGGCAATTACAAGAATGATGACTGTAAGCTGACCAGTACCTGAAGGTGGTGTTAAATATTACCTTTACTACATACACATCTGCTGAAACAGCAACATTCACCTGCGTCATGTCACCAGCACTTCAAATCAAACTTATTATTTCCATATAAACAAGGAACATATAAGCAAATTCAGTATACACACAGCCAGCAGGGACAGAGGAACATTCTGACTGTAGTGATATCTGGAGTCACTCAGTAGCTCAACATGCCATAATTTGGTTTAAAAAGATGCCCTTTTGATGTTACATAATAAATCTGTCCCAAATACACAAAGTATGGTTCCCAACAGAATGACATATAAAAGATAACACAATTGTATTATCACAATCATTTGAACCACAAAACAGACAGTAAAATTTAAGAAACCCGCTCACAAATTAAATTAGTGCTTTTGTGTCATTCCCAAAACCACTACAATAGTGTGAGAAAATGTGGAGCAGTAGGCACCTTACTAAGTTCAACTGGTGATACTTGAACAGTGAGAATGGGCTGAACCACCTTTTACTTTTGAATGAAGCTGGCACCATTTATTGAAAATGTCTGCCATTCCTGTCAGTGAGGAAGAATGATGTCGTGGTGTGTGTGTATGTGTGTGTGTGTGTGTGTGTGTGTGAGTGTGAGTGTGAGTGTGAGTGAATATTCATGGATTATCAAAGTGCAAAAGCAATGCTTCACACTGCACGTATAACATCGCCTTTTATAATTCAGCATTCATCCGATGAATGCTGTCTCCTGAACATGGAGGTAGCTCTCACGTGTCAGTACACTTCTGACCCAACTACATGCATCACGTCTCAGAAGACAGCAGTCTGCATGGTCACTGCTGTCACAACCTTAAATCTCAATTTGTACCTGTCCATGATATCAACTTCTTTCTTTCTTCCCTTGCCACATAATTTATGAAAATAATGTGGCTTATATTATAACACACTTTATATTTGGGCAAATATGAGATGTGACACTCACAAGACAGCGAACATCATGATTATAGACTTCTTGGATGCCATGAAGTTTACTGAAGAGGTACCATCACAGACATTTCAAGGAAAGTGGCTTCCTCCATGCTCTGAACAGAAGAAATCTTCTACCCTAATGATGTGGCCTGCACATTCCTCTGAAATGTCAGCATGGTAAAGTCCCACTGTCTGCAATTAACTGGGACAACAGGAAAACGGTCCGAAACATCGGTAGCCATTCTCAATGTAAAACGCCTATTTAGTTTCAAAAACTTGCGAAATAACACTAATACGAACATAAAAGAACCTCAAAAAACAGAACAGGCATGAAAGCTTATTTTTAATAAGATACGAACACTTTTTGGGAAGCATCAAATACACTGAACAACTAAAGGGAAGGCCTCATTCCACAAAGCATGAAAGCAATCAACCTTACTTAATGAAAGATGGAGCTTGACTGAGCTGACAGTGATCTGTGTAATAGTTGGGGAGTGGCAGGAAGCTGATTCACCAGCAATATGGTCTCATCTAGATCTGTCCAGAGGTCAGAACAATCGTATTAAAACGGGTCATCACAAAGAGTCAAAATCACAGCACTGATGTTCATTAATCCTGAGACTCTCCTGCACCCTCATGCAGACCACATGGTGTCACATGCTACGAGCCCATCATCTTATGCACAGTTCTACTGTCAGCTGCATGGTTTTATATTGCATCCACCACAGCGAAAGTTACAGCTCGCTGACCTGCTTGAAAGCTTGGAGGACTTCCTGACGCTGACTGAAGTGGCGGAACAGCAGGTGCAGCGCCCCAGATACCAGCGGAGGGTAATCATGCATGGTAAGGTGAAGCAGAACTCGCAGGAATGTCCTTCCACCCTGCCCATCCAGATCCAGGGCTGCACACTCTTCACTGAAAATAATACATGCTATGTTAGAATACATGCTATGTTAACAATTTTATTGTTCTAACACTAAAACTAAACTAAACCACTTTTTTTTTCAGATTGCCCATCCCATCATGTGTTCATATAATACTGTTCCCAATTTGTACAGACAAGCAAAACAAAACACCCTGTTCCTTATAAAAGGGAAGTGTTAAGGCAGCAGCCTCTGCCTTAACGCTTCTCATTTATATTTTGTATATTTTATGTGATGACAGTCGCTGCACATGACTGAAACATGTCGTAATATAGTAATAAAAAAAACTAAAGAACGAGGTGTTTTGTTGTGCTTGTCCGTACAAATTGAGAAGAGTATTAAACTAAACTAAACTAACATTCTAATAAACTAAATATCTCCAAGTGCCTGAGCATTAAAATACTACATCAACTGTTCGGCATTCTACATTACAGATCTGTTATGTGCAGCATGATGCTAAAAATGCCAAATGTTGGCTACTGCCGATACAGAATTATGGCCACTCTTATGCAGGCCTTTAAATTCTGACCTACTGCGGTCTGCTGCAAATCAGACTGAGCATTTAGCTTCAGGGTCAAAATGTTTTGGGCGAGAAAGCAGCCAGGTTATTTATGCCAAGTGATATGAATAGCGGAGACCCGGAACTATGGCACAGAGTGGGGAACACTGCCTGTCTAGGTCAACAGAACTGAGAACACAGCCCTACTTTAGGTGGCCACTGCACACAGGAAATTGACACTGAGCCCTGTTTTCAGGTGGTCACTGCAAGACAGGAGAGTGACACACACCACACAGCAAAGTGAGACAAGTCCTTTTCTTTCACATGTCTTTTGTCATCAAAATTCTGAACCCACAGTTATTACCTGCTCCCAAAAATGCCCTCCGCCTGAGTTCCAATACTCTCCAGCACAATATCTTTCTGACCAATCGACAAAGTATCACCAGAATTTTGCTCCGTCTCATCAAATTCCCTCTTGAATATGGAAAGTAAACAGCTAATACGATAATCCAGTCTTACATCCAAGATGAACTGAAATTATAAAAATATTCATTAATGTTAGACACACAAGTGACCTTACAAACACAGCCACAAATTTTATATCATTATCAAACACGGTTGCGGCAGCTACATGACTCAAAATTGCATGACTGGTACACACATGCTAAACAAGACCATTCTTTTTAAGCTCTTTCTTTTCCTGTAGTGAAACAAGGTCAAACATACATGAATTAATATGGGACATGTCTGTTAATACTCAATGACATGTACCATTTGAAATCTGAATGGTATATCTATGAAGGCACACAGCCTTGTGATAAATGTCATTGCTTACAAACATAAAAACGAAGAGTCTCAACAGACCCACTACAAACACAGGCTTGTGTTATGGGTCACTGTTGAGGGACTGGAAGCAAGGCACTATGGCAGGCTGTCTGGGAGATGGGACAATTACTAGATCAGTGGTTCTCACATTTTGCAACTTGCAACCTATCAGCTATTTTGCCATCCTTCTCCACCTCTCTAAAAAAATGTACCACTACAGTACAACAAAATGCCTCATTTTCCAACAAGCATGTATTTTACAATTATGTATATTTTAGTATCAATATCAGTCAGCAGTGTAATGTTTTTTGAGACCCAATGTACCACTCAGCCCACCCCGATCACTGACTGGTCGGATGTGTCCCTAAGTTGGGAAATACCTTGTTCAAATACAGTCTAGCAGAGTGGCGTAATCAGGTTTAACATTCACAAATTCTACGTTCTGCCCACACAGTGTATTCATGTGTTTTGTGTGGATCTCCGAGCAAACAGCGATTATTTCACTATACAGCATTAACTGGCTGGTTTTTATAACCGAGATGGCGTGTGTTTACTGCACGGTACGGACTGTAGCCCTTTAAAGCCTAGTGGTTACTATACGTACCGCCAGGTTTAACATTCGCAAATTCTATGTTCTGCCCACACAGTGTATTCATGTGTTTTGTGTGGATCTCAGGGCTAACAGAAATTATTTCCCTATACATCATTAACTGACCGGTTTTTATAACCGAGATGGCGTGTGTTTACTGCACGGTACGGACTGTAGCCGTTTAAAGCCTAGTGGTTACTATACGTACCACCAGGTTTAACATTCGCAAATTCTACGTTCTGCCCACACAGTGTATTTGTGTGTTTTGTGTGGATCTCAGAACAAACAGCAATTAGTTCCCTATACAGCATTAACTGACTGGTTTTTATAACCAAGACGGACTGTGTTTACTGCACAGTACAAGCAGAAGCTTTATATATAATTCCAGATACTTTTTGTCTTTAAAGGGCTGATAAAACTAATATGATAAAAGTCTCCTCCACTGTTTGTACTCTTCACTGCACATTTTTGGGTCATGAAATCATGGATGATGAGAGACATGTGGTACGAGGAAAATGCAAACGGAATTTCAGTTAAAAACCACGAAAAAAAGAACCCCCCCCCCCCGGTGGGAGATCTACGTGCAGTAGGAACAATAACACCACAGTGGACCATACAGAAACGTGACATGTGGATGTCATAATGAACACTCCCTATAAGACTCTCTGTAAGAAATGTGATCCACTTACAATGCATACTCTAACAAGCCATTCTCTCTCAGCTTAACTTGCTAAAACAAGTAATTACTGTTTGCTACAGTGTTAGAGCGACACGGAACGTTTGTATAACACATTTACCTGAAGTATCTCGATGATTTTCAGTTTTGTGTCCATCACTAAAGGATATTCCTTTTTGAGTTGGGAGGGTTTCTTTGGAACTGATGGTGACATAACAGGCCGAGTGAGCCCGGCTGCCCCCAGTGTGAGGCTTGTTACAAATCCACCCATATCTCCAATTGACCGCAGGACTCCTCCTTCAGCTGTTATGTGAACCATGACCACAAAATTACACAAATTAATTTAAGTGTAGAATGGAAATGCAAACAAATCTGAATATTAGTTTGTCTCCAACAGTTTTCCAAAAGCTATCAGAAAGAACCATTCATTGAATACCCATGATTATGCACTCTGAAACAATATGTACATCTACCATATTTTCATTATTAAAACCCTAAAACACATAAAATTTTACATCCCTGAAATTCATATTTCTCTGCAGTGGCAGAAAACACGGCCAACGACCTACTTCCAAATGTTCATGTAATTTTCCAACTATCTATAAAGCAAGTGTCCTCTGTTTCCAGTTCTTCCTGATAATTTTAACTTAGTTATGATATTTTGGTTAAGTTACATTTTCTGCTATGGTGGCTTATCTTTCAATTATCAAAACCTCACTCCCATGAAAGGTTTAAATTTATTACATGTAATGTGTTCACAGAGTACCTTGCAGTAACTTCTCCTCATTCATGAATGTTGTTACATGCACACTGTAACCACTGCCAGGAGTACAATGCCAAGGCAAACCAAACAAACCAAAACAAACCAAAACACAACAAAACAAAACAAAATGTTGCTCCCTTTCAGGGAATGGTGCAAAACACTGGACAATGACCCTTTTTTGTGACCTTTGCGCTCCACTGTCCTATGAAGAATCTGAATCATACCGGACACAAACGCGTGTGCGCACACACCACGAGGTCTAACATTCTCACAGCAGTGCTGAAGCTTCAGTATTCTGGGATATAATATCACGTCAATTCATAATTACCAGCATTCTGGAACAGTCTGCTACCATCTTGCACAATAATTAACACAGTTTTACATATCAGAAGACTTGAATCTTCGACAGAAATATCCATGATTAAGTTGTGATACAAATGCAAAGTAAAAAGTCTAAACCACACATACTGTACTTCCCAGTTCAACTACACAGAAGCACACACCAGGCTACAGGGTGCTTCAGGTATCAGTATATGCATATATTAGCCTCCAGAATGTATCAGGTATGAGATAGTGAACATATTAGCCTGTAGGATGTTTCGGGTATCAGAAAGTGCACACATTCATTATGCTGTTAAACAAATGCCACGAACACTTTAACTGTTTCCTGAAACAGCCATACATCAATGTCACCTTGTACCTATTTATAAGTCAACAACATAAGAAGAGTTTACATTTGCAACAAAGAAAGCTTTCAATTTTCTGAGTCAAGCAAATTGGTTAGAAATTCTGAAAATACTCTCCTATGCTACATGACGTACTACCTGATCTAATTTTGCCACTACCTGCTTACACCAATAACACAGACCTCAACTTTCTGTGAAAGGTGTGTCCTGTTACCTACAGTTTATCTTTATCAACAAACTTTCAGTATTTAGAGTTGCTTAAACTGAGAAATATAATTTTCTCAATTAACAGACGTGGTTTAAAGAATACTGTAAAAATCTCATTCTCTGAGACGGCCTATTCAAAGTGGCAGAAATAAAGAATGACATAATGATAGAAATGTAACCATCGTGGAGTTTTCAAATTAAAAGTAAGTTGGAACAGCAATATGTTAAAACTCTCAGAATACCACCAATGTGCTAACAACATACTAGTTCTTCCTGACACACAGGATACTAATCAGAATAGCCAGCTGACACTTAACCCTTCCGAAGTAAATCCCCCTTATGAAAGCTTTTCTATCCAAATGAACAACTAATACAAAAACACTAATCACCAACAAATGCACAAAGAGAGTTTTATCATCGATTGTAACACATTCCTACATGGTTCAACCTTGCTGGGTCATCTTCAGGGAGAACTTTTCGTTATCATTACACTAAGGTTGCACTTTATAGTTGAGTGAGAATGTGCTGTTGACTGTGTACTGTGTTGTTTTGAAGGTGTGAACTCTCTGCGGTCCAGTGCCACTGCGTGGGAGTGCAAGCCGGGACCACAGAGAGTTCACGCCTCCAAAAACAATGCAGTACATAGTCAACAGCACATTCTCACTCAACTGTAAAGTGCAACTGTAGTGTAACGATAACAAAAAGTTCTCCCTGAAGATGACCCAGCAGGGTCGAAACATGTAGGAGTGTGTTACAATCGATGATAAAACTCTCTTTGTGCATTTGTTGGTGATCAGTGTTTTTGTATAATATAGTGCACAGACATGGAACACGTTAAATTTGAACAACTAATATTCTGCACATCAGCTGCTACCTGTAAAATCACAATGTTAGGTCAGGCAAAAAACAGAACCCCATACAAAGTCACAATGTTAACAAAACGCAGTACTCACAATGTCAACCCTACCTCTAAGGAACACAATTACATATCACACTTACAAGCACAGAAATACTTCTTGATGTCCTCAGTGGCAACTTCATGTTCTGACAATACAAAACTTTTGACATCAGCCTTCTGGTATGTGAAGCCATGTAGTTTCATACCCACATTGTGCAGTAACCTATCTATCAACCTGCATGGCATCACATAACAGAAGCCTGTGATCACAGTACTCTCCGCAATAAAACCTTGAAGTCAGAATACATAACTAGTCCACTTGTAAGCATAACTTTTGTTCTGGACACAGTCCAACCATAAATGCTTCACAAACTGGACCTGGGTTTTCAGAATCATTTACTTCATAGGCATTGTCCATCACCTCATGTTAAAAGATAATAAAAAAGAATGACTAAAAATCAATAAAACACTAAATTTTGGCAACAGGAATGGTCCCACCATTGGGCTACAAATGAGGCTAGGTCCTACTCTGCTGGGCCCAATATGCAAAGCTACTTTCACCTTTGATCCTGTGCCTGTCCGCCCCACATTACTTTTCACCTGAAGACAGGAACCAATCCCATCCTAGATATGTAGTATTTTATTAATTTCTTATCACTGTTTGTCTTTAAACACAAGACAATGCACAAAATCCATGAAGCAGATAATTCCAAGAGTGACATGCCATCATCAGAATCTTACAGAATTATACATGTCTTACTTTGTTCGGCCTTTTAGAAACAGGTCTGGTATTGGTACTAGCAATCCCTACAGGCCTTAACTGGCTCCTTGGATCTACTTCAGTACACCAAATTATTTATAAATCTGGTCATGTTCTCAAAAACCCCATAATTAAAGGTAGAATGATACAGGAGAGGGGTTGGACACATGTGCCAACATGTTTATAAGTGCACGCACATGTGTGTGTAAATATGCTTCCCACACGCAATGCTTAATTCAAAGAACTTTATAAGACTACTGGATGAACTAATATATGATTTCCAACCTCGATTTCACTAAATTTTTCAAAGCAGTGGGTGGGGGAGGTTAACAGCTTCATTGAAAAAGAAAAGCACTGAAATTACGGAATAAGAGTGACCTCACTGTAAGAAGAACTACAACAGTGTAATAATGGCAGACATTACGACACCGAATCCTGCAAGCAGCTATATACCCAATTTCTAACATCAGCTGTCCTACAATATTCTTTGTCATTCAAGTTCTGTACACTGTTAAGAGACGTTCACAGTGCTAACTGCTGCTGCTGGCAAGCATCACTTTCAAACAGCAAAGCTAGTAAAACTTTCTTTTAGGCAGGCTTTCATTTCTAAACAAGACACAGAATAAAAGTACGCACATTCCTAGTGCATTCACACTCAACCCTTTGAAATTCGCTTAAATAATATTTAAAATTCAGTTCCTATCTCCGCAGAAAACATACACGTGACCAGCTGATTAATGTTCTGTAAGAAGACAATCACCGTCGTCAGAATCATACAAAATGCGTGAATGTACTCGGTAGGCAAAGCGCAGGGTTCTTTTGATGTTAAGGCAGGTGGCAAAAACGGTAACCCATGCGCCTTAAAGGATTAATGATACTGAACATGTCACACTGTAGAGCTAGCAGCATCGCATCATAAAACAAATGCCTGTGCTAGCTACAAAGAAATCTGTTATTTTCCTGTATGGTTATACCACAACATGCTTCCTCAAAAGTTAACTAAACAAAACACAAAAAATGTCACAGCATACACAAAGAACACCTCATGCAATGCTTTATTTTACTACCAGCCAATGTATATGACGTGTTGAAGTGTCACACTCGCATGAAATTCCTGCAAGAAAAACTCTTTTTAAGACTACAACACAAGAGAAGAGACAAAGAGTAAAGACCTACTCAGCGATTTAACACATAATCCACAGGGATGTTTCATGGACATATTGAACAGTTAGGTTGTGTAATTAAACATGTATTATGTGAGCTAAGACCTTATCACATGTAATACAGAGATACATCAGAAGGTATCAAGAGTAAGAAACAGTGGAAGTCTACTGTAATGCAAAAATATTTTCTTGCTCATTTGTACTGTAGTGCCGTGGAAGTAAAACCTTGCATGCTACTTCTGTAACACATCCGAAGAGCAAAGAAAGTAAACTGACTGACCATACGAAACATGAATACCATGACGGTAATAAAAAGAGTTACAGTATGAACTGCATCACTGTGAAAATTAGCACTAACACCATGGAGCAGAGTCCTTCTTGAGAAGCTAATACACAGTTCCTCAGCTAGTCAGAAATTCCCTGTATTTTATGAAACTCGAAGGTTCTACGCAATATACAGAAAGCCCGCCACTTGTCCCTACCCTCAGCCAAATTAATCCAGTCTACACCATTCCATTTTCTTTCTTAAAGATCCTATTTAATACTGTCCTCTCATCTACACCTAAGTCTCCCAAGTAATCTCCTTCCTTCAGCTTTCCCAACCAAGACTACGCATGCATTTCCCCTCTCTCACATATGCCACACGCCCCACCCATCACAACGTTCTTGATTTTGACACCCAAATAACATTTGTTGAGGAGTACAGATCATAAAGCACCTCATTAAGTGATCTTCTCCTGTCTCCTGTTACTTCCTCCCCCTCAGCAAGTTTCACACCCATATAATACAACAGGCAACTTATAGTTCTGTATATTTTCATGTGAACAATGATCACTAATGTTCTGAGTGGCAAACCTACAATGCATCAGATTTTCAAGGTGTCAAAACACACAAAAACAGCAGAATCATCACTGAGCTCTTCAATGATGATGCGCTCCTTTAAGCAGTGCTGTAGTGACTACAGCCAACACACGTAAAGCAAAGCATTTACCTTGTTCTTCCTCAGCTTCCTGCTGGTCAGCTGCATATAAAGGAATGGGACATACATCAGATTACTGCACACATCTGTGTGACCTACTGACACTTCACATCAAATTTCTGATGTAAATTATGAAAATTAGTAAACAGTTTAAATGTGATGTGAAAGGACACACACTGTATAACAGTCAGGGCACATTTTCTCTTTCCCAGCCTCTAGATTTGCAGTGTGTGAATGGTAACTTTTAATGTGACATTACAAAAAAAGCATACAAATCACAACTTCAAGCAAAACACTGATACGTGAAAATGTCTCTGTATCCCAAGAGGTTTTCAACCAATCACAATTGACTGTTACAGCACTAATGTTACAAAACAGGAAAAACTTAACAGTGTGAAATAACAGTGCCTAGTACAGTTTAAAAGCTGTATTTCAACAGAGCACTGTATTCAGACAATAAGACATGTTTTACAGCAGCCTAAACCAGGGCTTCAGAAATTGTGGGCACCAGGTCATCATGGCAGCTATGAAATTTGTCATCATCCTAGGATTTCAGAAGCATGTATTGTAATTAAAGTCTTTTCTTTTCCTTTTTTAAAACGGCAATTTAACTAGCACTTCATTACTAAACACACTCATTGCCACAAGTGTGAAAATGTGTGGAAGGAGTTCTAAGCGTTTTTCTCACGACTGGTGTGGCCGATGAAGCACACGACAAATGGATGAGGACTTCTGGGCGTAGCTGGTCCATGGAATTTTGCAAATTAATGATGTCTGCATTGTAATGTTGAATAAGAAGTTTCAATATGAGATTTTATTTCAACGCATTTCTAAGCACTCTTAGTGTTTCAGTCTGACTCCTCATGCTTGTCAGGACTGTTTGGATACAAATAATCTGCAAAACACAATATCATTTCACAAGAGTATCCTAATATGATTGAATATCTGGTGATTTATTGAACACTAACTTCCCTCTAGCCATCCAGGGTGCTCTTCAGAACCTCCGGTTGCAAAATGTGTTACAAATTAATCGTTCTCAATTCCATATTACATTCAGTAAACGCTGTTTGAGCACGGTAGTTCTGAGTTATAGTGATCAGTAACAACTGTTTACTTACAGTCAATATCCCCTGTAGGAAGCTTTCCATTGATGAAATCACTATCTGACACACAATCAAGAATGCTGAGTAATGTCTTAGTCAGTCGTAGCAAGTCACTAAAACTGTAGAAACCAAAGTAGATCAAGTCTCTTGCTAATTTCACAACCTACAACAGACAGCAGTTACTATAATAAAACAATAAAAAGTACAATTAAAATCACATCTAAGAATTTCCCTCTCCCCCCCCCCAGCCCCATTACTCTGCAATCAGGGCCTGCTCTAATTACTAAGCAACATTTCTCCCAGCTCTTGTAACAGGGATACAGAATAACATCTTCTGTCAGAAGAATAAAATCCAGTCCCAAAACGCACACAACAATTTACTATTCTGTAAGTTTGGGGACCCCCACATGCCACAGGATCTGAAGGGGCCTTATCTACACCACTGGCTGAACTTCACACACAGACATTAGTTGTTGAATACACTGAATGAGCAGTCACAAAGAAGCAGTCTTCCAGGCTGATGGATATGTGGTTAGCCAGCAACACTTGCATCCCATGAATCAGCACTGGACTACTAACCTCAAAAGTAAGTTTGTTCTGATCCTGATCGGCAAAACTCCACATTTCAGCAACAACATAGCAGAGATAGTTCTCCACAAACAGTATGGTAGAACTGAATTTTGCTCTCACAGCTTCTTTATTATGATCTGGTGTTTTATTGCTGTCATAACTGTAAAGAAAATTTTAAAGTCATCATCTCATTGTGCGTGTATAATCACTATTCCAATCTTTACAGAATACACACAACACCCTCTTCATGCATAAAGAGAGTGTTGTGTTTATTCTGTAAAGATTGGAATAGTGACTGCACAGAAAATGGTACGATCATACTTATGTACATGGATCAATGTGTGTCCCACAGGCTCACAACCAAATCACATGGTACTCCCCTACATACTGGCATTATCTTATCTGATGAATATCATGTCACTTCCTGCCCGCTTGTTTATCGTATTAATGTAGCCCATTCAACCTATCACCCCCATGTAGCGTGACAGCAACAGGAAACAACACACAACATTTGTCACATAAGATCAAGACACAGCATATGGTTGAATCTGACAGGACTATTATCAGAACAAAGTAGATACTGGCTACACAGCAAGCCTGGCCCCTTTACTCCCCAGCTAGTGCTCTGCCCCAGAATGCACACTGAGTTATGAATGTCTGAAGAAAGCTCTCAGTGTCTCTAACTGCTGAAGGAATACTCTAAATTAGAGAGCAGTTATAGTTCAGTGCATGAACGTACTCCTGGATAGACATTTTTGATGGAATTTCTGACCAAAGTCTCGCATATTTGACCGGTGTGACAGGTTCCTGTGGATCGCGGTCGACATGCAGGTGTAGCATAAGCCTGCAGAATGAGGCTCGCAATTCATATGGGACAGTTTCGTCAGCCATGCATCTGAAAGTACAATTAACATATGTTTATCTGTGATACTTCTAGCCAAATAGCTATGTTTTTACCAACCACATGATGAAGAAAATGTAACACTGGTCTGACAGCAGAATACTAGTGGTAGTGTTGGTGGTCAAGGTGGCAGCGATACGTAACAACATTCATGTGCGATGTTCCCTTTAAGCTGCCTGGGTGAGCGGCTGCACACTAACTGAAATGCTTCTGCACACACTGATTTGCTGCCACACAGCTGGAATTTTTCAATTTTCATTGTAAATATTCTTATTATGCATATTACAAAAAACTTTTAAAGTGTCGTGCAGACATCAGGTTGGGTAAAAATTTTCTGCTCACAGCAGTAGCAGATCAGTGTAGCTGTAAAAAAAATCAGAGGGAATGTTGCTCATGGGAGAATTGGTATGTAATGATCTGATATAGATTCAGTCTGAAGACAAAAGTACACTGGAAATTGCCAACCCTGTGTGAGATTTGTAGTTTCTACAGTGGATCTGTTGAATACTGAGGTCTTCTCTGACACAATGTGTCACTGGGTTACTACTTCCCGACATTTCAAAGGCATACAGCGCCTCTGAAACACAAGAAAATACCAACCCAGCAACACAGTATCACATCCCAGAAGAACTGAATCCTGCCAAACCTACTTTAAAACAATAATCTGTGTGCATATGCATGCGCAGTACTGTTCCCATGTGCCCTGACAACTTCATGGTTTTATCCTATATCCCTACATTATGACAAACCAATAAACTCTGTCAGTTTCTGAAGAATCAGGCCTTCTGAGATGCGATGCTGTGTTGCTGCGTGAGTGGTTTTGATGCCTCAGAAGATTACAGTGCTTGCATCTTCAAGAAAAAAATCTTCCTGGACTGCTTGACCCTGAAGATGTAGGTACCATGATCCTTCAAAACGTCAGGAATCACTTACCCAATGACACAACATCATATCTCAGGAGACATCAGTCATCAACAACACTGCTGTGAAAGCCCCAAACCTTGCTTTGTCAGAACAGATAAGGACAGTACAATTCTGTACTGTCCTTAAAAAAACAAAGGGGAACCGTGAAATATGGAAAAGCATTCAATGGCTGACATTTACCCAGATACACTAAATCCTCCTTTAATGTTGGGTTATGTTCCTGAAAATTGCAACAGACTGAAACAATGTAAAATGGAGCTCTTTTTCCCGTATGGATTAATAAAACAAGAATTTATTAAACTACCCAAAACACAACGTTAATACCTGTCCCACCAACATTCACTGAAACTTCAGTCACCAAAATTTGTCAAAGTTAAAGCAAAAGAACACTGTTCAGGGTAACATTCAATTAGGACTGCCTGTACTGCTGAATTACAAGCTAAACATTCTACAAATAGTTATGCCAGCTTGGTAATACATTGTCTGTTTCTGTGGGTTTAACATCCCAAACTATGCTACTAAAGTACAGCAGACGGTGATGACAGGTTTCTGCACATCACAAAGGTAGGGAAAATGGTCAGCTGAAGGCAGTACTCCAGAGTTTGCTTGGTGGCACTAGGGCAAATTAAAACATATTATAACAGAGAATAACCAAAAATCTTTATTCCTGCTCACATCCTAAAATAAGACTTACTTGAGAATGAGGTCAATATCTAAGTGAGGAGAGAGATTGTTGAGTGCCAGATACTGCCTATTCAGGCACATGTTGGAAAACAGGTCTAGCTGGTGTCGGTAATAATCCAGCACTGCTTGATCCTTCCATCTTCCATTTTTCACTCCTGTTGATAATTCTCCAAGGGACATGCTTTCCTATAGAACAGAAAACTACTGTCTGATAATAATCACCAAATTTTAAGAGGAAATAAAAACCATGTAGGTATATACAAACAGATGCAGAAAAAACACTACGTGTGAGCACTCGCAAACCTCCCTGCCCGGCAATGAAGGTGCCTACAAAAAGACAGTGCCCCATGGGGAGGCAGCAGCTCTCACAGTCATATCAAATCAGGACTTACAGATGTGCTTCTAGCAATGGCAACCACTTCAAGGGTGACTGGCCGAGGTTGCATGCATATTTTACTTACTACAAAATATGTCAGAGTTCCAGGCAGTTTTTGAGCGTCCCACATATTCCATTACATTTTGGTACACATTTATTATGCCACTTAACGCTTTTCACATCATACCTGTCTATTACTCCAGAACAGCAAAACTTCATCCTCCTCGACTATGGTAACCATGGGATCCACTTCCCCTATTCCTTCATCCAGTTCAACAACTTCTTCCACTTGAGTCTTCATCATCCTGGTTTCGATGAGAATGTCTGAGTTCTTGGTACTCAATACGCTTTTACAGATGAGTTCTTGCGTGACTGCTATAGCTTTCTTGTTTGATATGCAGAGGTCACTTAGGTAGTCCAGAAATCGTGATTCCCAGTTGTCCATATTCTTGCGAACCAGTCCAACAAATGTTTCGATCTCTGCAGCAGTAATGTGCTTCTCCAGCAGCTTGCGATTGTTGTGTAGCAAAGCTGTGATTGTGTCCTCTGCCAAGATATCATAACCAATCTGCTTCTGCATGAATCCGAAGTGTTTGGCAATGTACTCCTAAGGAGATGAAGAAATTACAGATTAATAAACAGAAATCCTACCAGTATTTATAAAATATCTGTCAGTGGAGGCCATGGGTCACTTCGTGTCCTAGTATTATAGTTACAGTCAGGTAAGACATGAAAGAATTGGAACATTCATAGCCTGTGCCACTTCAATAAATATCTTGGAACTGACAATTTTATGTAATTCTTGCACACTGCAGCCATTTTAAAATTGTCTATAAAATGCCATGTGGCTTGCTTCAAGACAAATATCAACCCTACTGTTTGAGTCAATGAAGGAATACTTCAGAGATCACAAATTGCACAATAGTGAGGAGGTGGAAATGGCTGTTCATAAATGGTTGCAAATGCAAGAGCCCAATTTCCACTGCAACACAACACAGAAACTCCTGCCAGCATGTATGAAATGCATCAATGCGTTGAAGGATTACACTGATAAACGTTGAAGGATTACACTGATAAACAATGACACATTGTTGCCTGAAGTTGATTTAAAGCACATGTCTCAGTATTTAAATGAATTCTTCTTTAATATATTCTTATGAGGAAAAATGCTCCATTCTGTGTTCTTTCATTCTGCACGGTGATTTTCAGGAACGTAACCTGAATGTTAAACGAGGACTAACCATACTACACATTCTCACAGCAGTGAGGAATCACAATGCTGTTCTTTTCTGCATTACTATAATGTACACCAACATGCTAGAAGGGCATATTCCTTCCACTATGAAGGCAAAGAGACACTTAGGATGACTTCTGCCCTGATGATAGAAACACTATGATTCTTCAAAATGCTGGTACCCATCTACATAACTACAGTGTCATTACTTTTCTTAATAATAATCTGCTGACACCATGTACCAGTATGTCTATCACGCTAATATAGCCCACTCAGACGGCCATGCACATGTGCAGTTGAGGAGCAACTGAAGTGAGAAACAACACTTGCAGATAAAACACGGTACCTGTATACGGTGTCATAACACAAAAGACCAGAACATGCAACTTGTTGTATACCAGACCTGATTCTTTCGGTAGTCTTGCTGACTTAAGCGTAATATCCGATAACACAGCCGGAACATGTACTTATATGGAGCATGACGAGGATCATTGAGCTCTTCAATCCTAAGGAAAGGTCCTTCCCCTTCAACAGACTCCAGAAATGGAGCCTGAAGTATTTTGAATAGCTGTTTCAGTATGTATTGCTCCCTGACTAGTTTCTGGCGATCCCGGTTTGGGTTTGACACCATCAGGTCTAAGGCTTCTGATTTGTTTTGGTCATTCTCTTGCCCAGCAATAAAGTACACGATATCCTGCAGCAGGCTTGTCACGGCTCTGTTAACACAAAACATACTGACTGACCTCAAATAACCATGCCATTTCAAGAAACAAAATATTCAAGTCATGTACATGTAGCCTCAGAAACACATACTCAGCCTGTATGCACAACCACATAGAGTACCGTCAAACTGCACAAACCTTGATGTTTGACACATCTTTCATGATCAGCCATTTTACTACTGCCATTACAACCTTTCATGACTGATTCAAAAAATGGAATGAGATTATGTGTGTGTGTGTGTGTGGCAAGTCAGCTTGCCTCCACTCTCCTGCTACTGTGCAGATCACTTGCAGCTCAGTCACGGTCTGTCTGCCACTGAGTGAGGTTGCCTAGTTTGGTGCTTCATGAAATTACAACCCTCTTTAATAATTTCACATATTTTATACTTCCAAAAAAGTGTTTGCATTTTATTAAAAATAAACTTTTCAAGTTTTGTATGCTCTTGGAGGTTATTTTAAATTGTTATTACTGGCATTTCATATGTCCTTGGAACCAAACAAACATTTTACATTGAAAATGGATCCTGATGCTCCTAATCCCAGTGTCTGTGACACTTTTGTTAGTACCAATTAATCAAGAGCATCAAGATTCTACTGTACGTATACAAACACACAATTTCTCAATTTGCTCAACACACAGAACTTTTACCAAACCAAAAATATAGTAAAACAGAACCAACTTATGCACAATATTAGTGTTTATTTATTTAACCTTTGTCTCTAGTTCATCTTCTCCCCGACACGTTTCGGCAACAACTTTGCCATTATCGAGGGGGGGCGCCGCCCTTACCTCAAATTACATAAGACAATGTGCATTAAAATGTGAATTGTACAAGAATTGTGCAGCATAAGTTTTTATAGAAAATTTTTTAACATTTTTCAACATTTTAATACAATTTTACAATTCACATTTTAATGCATACTGTCTTATGTAATTTGATGTAATCCCCCTTGACAACGGCAAAGTTGTTGCTGAACCATGTCGGGGAGAAGATGAACTGGAGACAAAGGTTAAATAAATAAACAATAATATTGTGCATAAGTTGGTTCTGTTTTACTATACTGATCATATGCATGGAGACAAGTAACATAAAAATTGAACCAAAACTGTTTGTATTCGTTCTTTGCACAGTGTGCTACAAAAGAATGCATACACAATGGTCACATCTGTCTAACCAGCTGCATGTTCTAATTTAAGAACCACTATGTAGACTTCTATGAAAAATGACACAACATGTAACTTACAGCACTGGCAGCCACTGTAAATTTGTGACATATGAGTAACACTGGCACCCTTACCTAACAGCAGTAACCACATTACATAACGCCAAAACCAAACAATCACTGAAGTCTTATTCATAAACGATTCCCAGTAACACCATCTTATGCAGCGCTTCCTGCACAAAACATTCCAAAATACAAAGTCTTATCATGCAAGATGTCAGAAGTTATGCAAAAGCTCCCATAAGAATAATGTTCAACTTTCCGGCATGTGAAGTTCCCACGTTAAAGTTCTCCTATTTTAGAAGTTCATCCTTATAAATTTTTATATACATAATTTCCCATTTATTATGTTTAACATGTTTACCAACCATTACCCATTTCATGATGTTTGAACTGTACCACAAACACTACCATTCTGCAGCCCTCTTCACCCCTTGAGCACAACCTACTGACTACTCTGTTCAACACAGTTTTCCTTATCCCCTTTCTTTCTAACTCAAACATATCACAGACATGTTGCAGCAAGTGCAGTTTGGACACCTTTTTGTAGCAGATGACTTACTCAGCATTTAAGTGTGTAAAGGCAGCCCTGATGTGGAGGACGCAAATGAGATAAATGAAGACAGTATGCCTGTACCAAAAACAGATGGCTGGACTCGTATTTCTTAGGTTGTTCATCATGACTTATGACTTTTTTAGTACTAAAGTATGGCAAAGGTCTGTTAATACAGCATGCACGGGATTGGACAGGTGTCGGATTGCTGGATATTATAGATTATCATATAGTACCTACACTGACTTAAGTTCTTACAAGTAATTTTGTGTTACTGCTCCTACACTTTGGCTAATTTCAGCTCCTTCAGCATCTGCTGCTTGAAAAGGCCCTTCACACTTTCACCTGATGCCATAAACAACTGTAACCGGTCCTTCTGTTTCTTTATAACCTTCTTCATGATCCAGCGTTGCGTGAAGCCATAACCTCTCTTTAATTTTCACCACTTTCAGGCCTCCTAATTATTTCAAGTTTCTGCGAAACTGTTAAAGCTACGTAACTCCCCTTGCCAGCAGTACCTTCTTGTTCATCTGCGCACTTTTTGAAGCTATTATAACAGCCCAAACAAAGAGTAACATGTGCCACATATAACATGATGGAAATGGTATTCAGAGTTAATGCTACATACTTTGCTAGTTGCTTGTGATGTCACCAGAGTGTTAGACAACACCAACTTAAAAGAACTTAAAGCATCCTGCTTGGATGGAAAGTTTGTGCCAGTTATGTAACATCCCAATAACCCAAGATGACACGGAATCAATGCATGTACTGGAAGTTACTGTCAGCAAAACTTGCATTCTTGGAACTACCCTCCTTAACTGCTGGATTATCAGGGTTTCTGAATTATCAGACATTGGATTCAAGAAATTTTGCCATACCTGTATATCCATGTTGCCCTGATAATATACAGCTGTGATATTTGTGAATGAAATACACTAAAATACTTGCTTGGGAACAAAATACAAAAGTGGACCCAAAATACAAACCTAATTACATTTCCCTTACAAGAAGTTTTCCCCTTGAAGAAATTCTTTTTCACTTTTTAGATTTAAACTTCTTACACAGGGAATGCTGTATCACTATAATCAAAATTTCTCTCCACCATAACTGCTCTGCAGGACACTTTCGATATGTGCAATATAAATGTTACTGCTGAAGGTTAAAAGTAATATTGAACATCACTACAAATGTTACTAATGGTAAACTAGGTTATACTTCCATATTTATTAACCCACATGCATCTTATAAAAAGTAAAACTCCTTAGTTTCCATTAAAAACAAATAACTTACCTCCTCTCATTGTGTGAAATTGTTCCTTTTTCCAATTTTGACGATATAGAAGCAAGGACTTTGCATGCATCATTTGCGAAGTCTAGATCTCGTACTTCCATTGGTGGGACAGATATCAACGCAAAGGCTTCCTTGTCTTCTTTGATTGTGGCACACCCAACCTACAAACGTAAACACTGAACTATGTAAAACACTGAAGATTTGAGGTTCATTTGGCCATGCACATTAAGGTTACGGTCTTCTGGGATGTGACACTGCAGAGACTAGTAGACAGCACCAGCAAGTAAGATGAACCTCCACCCCCACCTTCAGGTTCCCCAGCCAACAGCACTCCCTTCCCTGTGCTGTATTATGCACTGCCTTACCCACCTTGGTTACTTCCGTCAATCATGAACATGCCGACAGCACATTCCTGTAAAATTCTGGTACATACCTATGAGACTGCATGGAATCATATCCAGAAGACAGGCTTGCTTACCTAATTGCTTACTTACTCAACTACTTAAATATTTGCTTAATTAGATACTTATTTAATTACTTGGTAGCTTATATACTTAATTAATTACTAACACTAACAAGCACAGTCCCTCTTCAGAAGCTGAAAATTGCTGAGCTGGTCAAAAGAAGTTTCTGCATTTCATGGAACCTGAAAGATCATTAGTGAGTTCACAAGCACCTGGTAACGATCACCACCC
Source organism: Coptotermes formosanus (assembly GCA_013340265.1). Taxonomy (NCBI): domain Eukaryota; kingdom Metazoa; phylum Arthropoda; class Insecta; order Blattodea; family Rhinotermitidae; genus Coptotermes; species Coptotermes formosanus. The sequence goes on from BLKM01012994.1 coordinate 1,074,110, forward strand.
TGAACCAGGAGAAGCAACTCAACATTCTCCCATTTTTAAGATACATTTAATTTAAGATTACCTTTGACATAACTGGTTTCTCCTCATCCTTATCTATCGGTATGGAAGTACTGTGCACCCACGTGTTTGTGCAAATATGGTGCAATCGAACATATGAACTCTGTGGCACAAGAGAGTCTCCTCTAGTATGTGTTGTGGCATCCAATTCAAATAGGGATGCTATTTCATTTGAGTGTGGAACAGAAACTAGGTGATACACAGGTCCACCATGAGGATCTAAAACAATAAAACAATCTATAACCAGAATCACTCCCAGTCAAGTTGTAACCAAACTACTGTTCTCTAACAGAACATCTCTGTAATCCTACAAAACACCAAATGTCTCCTGACGACTGTGTATCTCCACCTGAAACAAGCAATTACGACTAAGCTGTTGCGGGATGTGACGCTATGCAGCCATGTAGATACATGGTCCCAAAGTCAGGAAGTCCAAGCAGTCTACATGACCATGAAGATGAAGGCACTATGACCCTCTGAAATATCAGGAACCACTCACTCAGTGATGGACTGTCACATATTTAATCAAGTTCCTTTCTCAAGTGTCAAAATGTTCTTACCTCTAAGTTTTGACCGCATCTGATCCAGCGTTTCATCATCATCAATCTCTGCAGCAAGATACTGACCCGTCGCCAGATGTTTGAAGCGAAACAGGGAGTTCCAGTGACCAGCACCTCCCCTGCATGGATCATGTTGAACAACCTGCAATACATCACACTCCACATCACTCTCAAACTTACAGCATACAACTTCACAGCAGCAACATATGGTTACACTAATGTACACATCAGGACTGAAGGTTTGTTTCTTTGAGTTGGACTTCTGTTGCATACAGGTAAAAGGTGAGGTTGCCTGTCTCCGCAATTAGGCAACATTCCGTATACGTCAGTGCATTTTTAACCTCAGCAGCAGACGCAGGTCAGTATCAGCTTTGTACTCTGGATGCCTCATGCCTGTGGAAAAAGCCCTGGCACCCATGAAATAAGGGGAAGGGTGCGCCCAAGAGCCAGCCTGGATGTGGTGGTGAAGAGAAAAATTCCTGAAGCTTGCACATAATGAATTTAAAAAATATTTTTTTAAACAATTCATGTGACACTAGCTACACTATTAAAAATCTCTTCAATTACATGCACAGACCATGTAAAGATATTCTACAAATGTGTACCATTCTGTATGCATTACATTGCATTCAGTTCATAAAACATACAAAAAGAGAATATCCCTAATATGGCAACTACCACATCTCATTTACCTCCACTTCCCACAGGGCTTTACTACTGGTAGCTGAGGTTGCTGATGTTCTGCCAGTTGTCCTTAAAAATACGTGCTGCTTCTTCTTGTATTCATCCATGGTAAGAAACTTCTCCTGTTCTGCATGGAACAGACGCACCACATCTCCACCTTTTAGTATTTCTTCTTGATTTTCTCGATGTTCCATGAACAGAGTGACTTTCCATGATGTACTGGCATTAACAACATTCACCTGGCAATATGCAAGTACCATTTGAATACAAGCGGAGAGGGCCACACAAATTGTCCTTGGCACAATCAGGACAAGCTTAAGAAATCTGCCAAGCTTGGACACAGTACGCTCTCAAAGCACATACACATTGATATTAAGCATTTCAACCTTTCATGACTGGTTCTGGTGAAATGGGAAGAGACTGCATGGCTGGTGAGTCAACCTCCCCCACTCTCCTGTTATTGCACACATCATGCTCACTTCAGTCAAGCTCCGTCTATAACTCAGCGACACTGACTGCTTTCACACTTTAAGGAATGAGACTCCCCTTCAACCATTTACTGCATTTCATTCTTCCAAAAAATGTGTCTTTCATTAAAAACAAACTTTCGCACCTTCTATGCTTGTTGAGGCAATTTTATATTTTTATTGTTGATATTTCGTAAGTTCCTGGAACCAAAGACTGCAAGTCTTCTATACTGACAAAGGACTCAGATGTTTGTGACAGCTGTATTATTCCTAATTAATGACAGACATTCAGACTTCACTTTACATACTTGTTCGCATTAATGCCATTTACACAACACATGTGCTGTTCTTATATTTATGCATAACAGTACTGTGTCTGTGCATTAGTCTGTATGGCTGCATACAGCACTTTCGACAGTAACACCTATCATTACATCCCCAAGTTAAAATTCAGCCACCAGACATATAGAGGCAAGAGATTCAGAACCCTGTGTTCCCAGATGATCAATTGTTACCCCACAACTACAGCAGTTTGATTTGGTACAAAACATTACATCAAAATATGCAGCAACATTACTAAGCAAAAATGTACAAAATAAACCAAATTAAAACGCATCATAACCTAGCAACATAACCGAGAATGAATGACTTGTGGACACACTGTCACCATTTCCACAATAAAGGGGTGCTTCAAGATATTTAATGAACTAACAAAATATACACAACCAGAATAAATTATTTGTACCGAGAACAAAATTATGTGATGGTGCCTCACCTGCATGCATGGTGCATATACACATGTATATATGGTACATATAACTGTAACCATGGAACAGCTTTCTAAGATTAAGTACAATTAATTTACAAGCAACTTACTTCTTTACAACCAATGTTATCAGAGAGCTCGTAATTGGCTGCCACATGAAGCACCTGCTGGCCCGCATTCACTGGATTCAAGATGACTTTGTCTCCTACCACCACATTGTCTCCCGTGGCACGTAACTTGTAGAATGGCAGAATATAAAACCATGACCCTTCATTTCCATTTGCATCCAAGTACACCCTCATGGCATTCTTTTCTAGAAGCGCTGGTAATCGTTTGTTCACTGTCAAGTACTTGTTTGACTTCAGATGCAACAACTGCAATTAGCAAAATTGTCTGAATTCATATGCAACAGCTGTAATTAACAAAACTGCTGAATGTATAAGTAATATCAAGTTCAATAAACTTTGAGAACAGAACTGGTGAGGGGGAAGGCAAGATAAACTGTTTTGAGATTCTTACAGCAGCGAGTATTGAAAATCACTGATTGCTGATATGCAACCATATTGTTTGGTAACTATCTTCCAAACTACATGGTATCATATCATAAAACTTTCAGGAAATAAATGTCACTTTTAAAGGTTAATAAGATGAAAAATTCACATTACTAGCAGAAAGAAATTAGCTTGCAATAGTACTTAGTGTAACACTGATAAGAAATAACACCATCTCGCAAGAAATCTATAAAACTGCATGACATAAGTGCACTTATCTTTGTCTTTGACACAATTCTACCGAAATTTACATGTGCTGTTACTAACAGAACAACCAGGATTTCAGCTGTTGGCATCCATTACCACATAAAGCAGGCAATAAATAAATGTATCACTATCAATATCCACGGAGTTCAGTTTAAAATTTTATAAAAATATAAACACATACACACAGCAAATTTTAACAATTTGTTTTTATATTGTATAGAATGTCAATACTGAAGACCGTAGATCTCAAGAACAGTACCTGATTTATGAAACCTGGTGGAACCTGTTACGATATTACGCTTGAAGGTAACATCTCACCTATTTAAACCCTTATAGAGCAAGGTAACATATCACACATTATACCTTTACAGACCAAGGTAACATCTGATTTGTTAATACCTCACAGATCAAGACAAACCTCACCTGGTTAAATTCTAAAAGGTTTTGACGATGGCGTATAACATTGTGTGAGGATAGGTTTCTGGACTCTATCCATCGTCTGGACAATAATATTAAAATATAAAAAGTATCACAACATTAAAATCACAACGTTTCGGAAGCTGGCTCTGCTTCCATCTTCAGGTGAATGGAGGGGGAGAAGAGAACACCTACTCTGTTAGGCCCCTTGGACAGAGCTAGCCTCCATCCCTGGAGGGATTTTAATACTGTAATATTTTTAATATTTTAATATTATTGTCCAGATGATGGATAGAGTCCAGAAACCTACCATCACACAACTCTCACGTGTTATGACCTTACATATCAAGCCAACACCTGGCCTGTTAAGACCTTACAAGTCAGAACATCATCTCACCTGCACCACACTGCCGTACTGCACAAATGAGCCTAGCAGCTTTTTGTTCTCACTGTCGTTTTGCTTTTTCTCGATCTCGGCTGCATGCTACAATGAAGATGAAATTTATTAAAGGGCCCACATTCACCACAAATTTAGTCTGTTACACTAAATAAAACATTGGCAGGACACAGTGTACAAAATGAACAAAAACTGAATAGAAACATTCAAGTAAATGTGAAACCTGAGGTTCTCAGGGCAATAAAAATCAAGGTTGCAGTCTACTATGATGTGTTTCCATGTAGGTTGGTAGCTAAATACCAAGGTTTCAAAAGCAGCACGTTCCTCCAAAACACTGGTACCAACCTAACACACTACATGACACTACTGTTCGACATTTGTCTGAATCAAGACTACTGTCTTTTGGACAGCAGCCTTAGTTCTGATAAATGTCCAATAGTAATTTCTGAATGCTGAAAAGGTGAATTTCTGTAAGTTTAAAGCCATTAAAATAATAAACCCCTTTATCATGAACATAAATTTGTGACTGTCCCGCAGTACACTCAAAAGATTCATGTTTGTCAACATCTCATTCCTCAACTAACCTATTCACAGAAACAAAGATTTTACTGCACAGTGACATTTGAGCAATAAAGGGCAAACAGGGTCACCCAATACTATATTTAAAACATGGCAGAACATTTCTATAAAAAGCTGGAAAGGTATAATACAAAATAAGTGAGTACAATGTATAAGCAAGGACAGGGGAGTGAGACTAAAGATTGTATACAAATGCCACTAGGCACCATATATTTTGATGCATTAGCGTTTCATATCTTACTTCATCCAGCAGTTTCATTTATACGCCGTAACTTTCCATGTGCCAGTCATAAGACAGGATGGTGTAATATCCACATGCTGATCCATATCCCCTTTCATCCCTGCTCTTGGTTCACTGTGATTTATTAACTCATTACATCAATGGTTATTCAATTATTATCACATTTAAACATCTGAGATCTAACAATCTTCAGACGCAATGTACTGTCATTTTCATGATCAGGTTGACCATAATGACTGCTCCTTTCATCGTCATTAACACATTCACTATGAGCTACACACTATTTAACCACTTTCCCATTAACAACAAACTAACACAAACAACAATAAACCTATTAAATACAATCCTAATAGTCACTTAGATATTACTACCTCTTAAAATGATTCTCCATGTCAGAAGGTTACAAACCAGGAACTATTGCAACCATGGTGTGATGTCACAACCCCGTAACAATGGCAAAGCAAATGATGCAACATCATAACCTGGAACCGATACTCATTGCGCAGCTCTCACCAGGGGCAGCACTCACACGCTGTAATACAGGCTCTAAAAACCACTGCCTTGCTTTTAGTGTGTCAATATGGTACACCTTAGACTTCACATATTCCCAGTTTCTGGGTTACTGTGAACACTGTGCAGTCTGGTGGCCTGAATCATACTACACACTAAAATAACCCAAAACACCACAATATGAAAGAATTAATTTATGAAATTCGATAAAATATTCTCTGGCTAGCAGCCACGGCAGGTGGTTGAATGTTGAATAAATCAACATTTCGAGGACCATCTCTGTCCTCATCACCTGGGAACTGACTACCTCCAAAATCTGTCTGCATCACAATATACCTGCCTGTTATAGCTGATGGCAAGACAAGAAGGTTGGTGGGCAGAGTCAAGTACCTGCTCTGGTCCTGCACGTAGATTCATTAACATGTCAGTTACAGGTGACCAGGCCTGGCTAAATATGAAGCCACTGTCTCTATAAAAATTATTCTTGTTCAGGTGGATTTCAATTCCTTCCTTTACAAGGCAATCCATGTATCCTGATGTCCTGTGTAATACTGAGGTGCCAATGAACTTGATGCAATGACCCATGCTGATGCTTTGATCTGCCACTGTTGACTTCTTGGGCTGATGCAGACATACGTATTTCTAGTGCTCTTTGCACCTCACCTCGATTGTCCTTCTGCTCTGTCCTACACGCACTTTTCCACACTCACACGGATTAGAACTTACGGTCCTGGGCGTATATCAAATTCTGTATTCTCGAAATGTTGGTTTACTCGCCATTCAACCACCTGATGCTGCTGCTATCCCAAGAATATTTTATTGAATTTAGTCACCGTGAACGCTTTAGATTATATAATTTATACAGAACACAATGTTACTTACATGGAGACGTTTCAATAACACTGCATCAGTAGCTGAGCTTGCACTTTGTTTTGCGGCCTTCCAGAACTGTTTCTGCGCTGAGTAACGATTCATAGGGCAAATCTTGAACAGACAGTCTGTAGAAGGTTTCAAAAAATTCAGACAAAATGACAAGGCACAATATACTGAAATCTCTGACCTTTTAATACAAAGATGAATTTTAAAAATATTCTGTATCAGCATAAACAGTGAGGCCATCTGATACAAAGACCACAATGCTTGCACACGACATGAAAAATACACATAAGGAATTCAAGCAATAGGGCATGACTGTACCAGGAGTCTTACCCAAATAACTGTACAAAACTGTATCAGATACAGACACCACATAGTATGGAATGGAAAATCACAAGATGATTATAAAGAGACAGACAAGGAAGCAAAAAAAAAGTTGTAAAATGCTCTACCAGAACAGAGACAGAGGTGAGGAAGTTTTGAATAATATCAAACAACTGTACAGACATGTTCTATAGCCTGTACTTGGATTTATGGGTGTTAAATAGATGAATGAGAGAACGAATGAATAAAAATGCTTACCTCGAAATTTTTTTGGTGGGTTGTTGAGATCACCAGCCTCTGGACACACGACACTTCGATCATCAACCAAACTGCGGTGTGAACACACAACACATTACATTAGCTGAATGTATATTAAAGTAACCTAAATCAGCTGCACATGATGGACAAATTGCTGTTATTTTGGAAATTCCACACAAAGAGACACATCCACACATACATGCATCTGCTTGAGGCCAACAGCCAGTCTGGTGACAAAGCCAGTGAAGGCAAACAACATTCTGACCAAGCTAAGTCTGAATTTTGTGAGTGATGACGTACAACAATCTTTTTGACTGATATTTCAAACATAGTCCATCATCACAGTCTCTTTTAAACAACAGCATTTCAGAAACTGGTTATTTTCTTCTTTTCGCGACAGCAGAGACCAGCAGCCCTAACCCACTGGGTCCCTCTGCAGCATTGGCCTACAAACACTGCTCCCGGGGGTGTGATTCACTGTGACATCATCATAATAAACCTTAAATCTTAATAAATCCGAAGTCATGGTCAGCTATTACAGTGTCAAGGACAAACACATGACCTGGCAATGGGAAACACTACACTGATCCTGAAAACAATGTGTTACAAGGACACAACAACCTACATATTTAAGGCAAACTTAACCCAATCTGAAAACAGTAATGCAAGATTTGGGGTTGTCACAGCAGTGTGAAGAAGAAGCAAGTTTTCGGGAATGTTACATCCCGTTGACTGGGATGTAGTCACAGATGTTAGTCTTTGACTACGCTGATCCTGAGGATGATGGCAGCAAGCTCCTCCAAAACTTCCCTCACTATGCACCAACTGACACAGCCACATACCCCAGAAGACGTGTATCTCTCATAAAAGTCATGTTACAAGTACAGGGTGAGACCCACTGGACACTTCTATCAATAAATACACCATGGAACAGGGAATATATACATACATACAAACACAGAAATGTACAGTTAAGTTTCCATCTGCAATTATCAATGTACTTCTGTTCATTTGCATATGTCACTGTCCCATGTATACAAATCCATGAAAGCAAACTCACCCCAAGGTACTAAGGAAGCCACAAACATTGCCTTCTGCATACAGAGACACAATGTCTCCCAAATGCAGGAAACTTGCTGATCCAATTATTTCCCCCATCTTTGGATCTTGCAATAATGTAGGCACAATGACCGGTCAGTCAATCATTCTCCACGTGAATATCTTCATCATCAAATCTTCATAACCTCCATGATGCAATTCTGCAAATAATATAAAGCTGAGATGCTATCTACATGGTCAAACATTAACCCTTTAAAGACGAAGCGTATCTGTTTTATGTAAGGACTCAGTGCGTACCGTGCTGTAAACATTCTCCAATTCGGTTATAAAAACCAATCACTTGATGTGTTATAAGGCAAAAGTTGCTGTTTGTTCTGAGATTTGTACAAAACACATAAACGCAATGTGGGTACCATGTAGAATTTTTTAATGTTAAACCTGGTCGTATGTAAATTTACTGCTAGGCTTTAAAAGGTTAAAAAATCCAAGACACGAAATACTGCATTTCAATAATATATTCCAAACTTTTACTCTTCAATGTTGCTACTGCATTACATGCAAACTTTTGCAATAAAACTAAACTTTAGTAGAACAGTAATGCAACTCACTGAGGACTGAATATTCATACACCAAATGGTGAACTGTGGTCTAATATTGCAGCAGAAATAAATGCAACACAGACAATGCACTGTTAGCACAATAGCCTATTTTTCATACAAGTACATCATACACCTTTTAGTCAAGTGCTTACAGCATTCTTATGTCTCTCTCGCACCATATGCCTGAAATTTTGTTTATATAAAATGTCCAAAAGGATGTATGTGTCACTTGCTTGCACCATCTTTTAACGTTTGTGCATTCTTGAACAAGTGCCAAGACACAGCCCTCTAATACTCCACCAAACTAAAACTCAATACATTCTGATCACAATTAAATTTATTATTACTAGAAATACACACTGCGAACATACAAATGTCATTCATTCACTGCAAGATAAAAGTTTATCATAATTGAAAAAATTGATAAGCTCTATTTCTTTCAAATTTATATTGTAACAGAACCAGACTGTGGTCTGCTGTAACATGATGCTGTGTAGTTTGTTATGTAGGTGGAATGTCTCAAAGGGAACTACCTACCAAACCACAATGCATCACATCCTAGTCCAGCGTAATCAGAATATTCACCAATGACAGAAGTTCAGTCTCTCAGTCTCACTCTAATACATATTTGCCTACAATTCACACCACAATTTAAAAAATGAGAATGCTGGTGAGCACAATACTTGCACACAGAGGCAGAATTATACAGAAGGCTAAACCTCTGATGTCAAGTTGTCATGAACACCTAGAAACTTCACTGTTTTCTTTAGTAAATCAGCAAAATAATGTAAATGGTTCCCCTAATTATACAAACAGAAAACCAAATAATGAATTTCTTAATTGTAGCTGGTGACTGATTCTTCGGTAACACACAGGGCTGCCAATGTGAGTACTGTCTATCTAGCTGCAGAGCTGTTATGTGTATGATGTGATTCCCAGTGAGCCAGGATAGCTCAGTCAGTGTAGTAATTAGGCTATGGGCTGAAGAACTCTGGGTTCGATTCCTAGCACCAGCTTCTCCAAAATGTCCAGACCAGCTATGGAGCCCGCCCACTCACCTCCATCTAGTGCCCAGATTAAGAATTAGTGGGGCAATACTTCTAATCCCCCCATATGCCTTCACACTGTGCATAGGGACACCTTTACCTTTTTACCTTTACCACCATCTCCAGCTGTTCAATATGAGATGTGCGAGACGCAAGCAATGACTCTTTTCATAAGCTTCAACTGCTGTAATTCCCTCTATAATATGTGATCATCATTTCCTGACCTTTTCAACCAACACTTGACAGTCTACCTAGTTCTGAAAAGTAATTTCCACCTCTGTCTGCATGCGCACATTACTTTAGGAGCACAGAACCATCATAATGATCACGACATAAATGTGACCAAGGCACTCAGTCTTACGTCACATTTCTGAACTGCTGCCCAAATTAGCATATTATCACAACAATATAATCTATGCATTGCATTAACTTCACCAGAAGCATACCAGGCATAATCCTACGTGATGTTGATAAGAGTGAGATTTCTCAACACAGCTACAACTAAATGTAATATGCTATGCAGGGGTGCACAAATCCCATGCACCAGGTCACCGAGGATACTCAATTTTGTGCAGTAGCACCTAAAATTTTTGAGCCCTCAGCACGAACCTTCCTTCATGCCAGCAATCGGGTGCATAATATTTCAAGATATCTCCTACACATCTGGGAAAATTGTGTAATCCTGATTCTATGTACGTGACATGGGGTCAAGGGGACGAGTGCTGGGTCGGGGCCCCGGTCGGGTCATTGCCATGAGGTGATGGCACCGGCCTGGGTCAGGCCTGGCATGGGGCAGCCGATCGGGGTCACTACTGAAGGGTGGTGGCTCCGGTCCAATAAGAGTGCTGCCATTTCCCCAGGGGTGATAAATGCGTCATACATAGCCTCTTTTCACCCAAGACCATCTGTGCGTGGCAAAGAACCATAACCTACGGAGGTGACCCTGTTTGTGCAGAACACAGCGGATCTAAAGGAGTAAACCTTGAAAAACAATCCCCAGTCCTACGGTGTGAGTGCCGTGCCTACGGGATGAATGGCAGTGTGTGAGTCTGTCACAAACGGCGCCCTCTGGGATACCAGGCGACCTCCCAGTTGTATTATAGCCCTACCAAGTATGGGGGTTCTGCTTGGTGGACCGAATTTTTCCCCCGTACTTGTGGGACCAGGATGGAGAGAACCAATACTGATTCAGAACTCAAGGAGCGCTCCTTAACTGGGGACTCCAGTAAAGATTCTAGGGATGGCTCCAGTGATGGGGACTTCCTGTGTCTGGAGGCTCTGCAAAGGGCAACTGGACAGAATCTAGGTGTGCCGGTGGCAGGTGAGACTCCGAAGGGGGAACATCTGTCCCCGGATAGGGATGACGCCGGAAATCTGGAGGTGCTGGCAGAGAAGGTTGGCACTCTGGAGTTGCGGCGGAAAAGAAATCGTAGTGGGGCTGCTAAAAAGCTGGCTAGGAAGGCTCGACAGGTGGGGGCTCCTACCGGGGACTCTGCCTGTAGCCAACCCCCACCTCAAGGCGGCCAGACACAGACTTTGCAGGAGCCTAGTACATCTGGGCTCCAGGGCAAAGGTAAGCACCAGAGAACTTTTGGCAGTACACCTGAGGACAGGCAGGCTAAGAGGCCCAGGAGTAGTGGGCAACCTAGCTATGCCAAAGTTACTCAGGAGGGCCTGAGGATGGCCATCATTTGTGATGGCTATCCGAAGGCACAAGTCACGAAAGATGACTTTGCAAAGATCCAATGGGGGATCGGTGGACTGGTAGATGGGCTCCCTGAAGAGGGGTTCACTCCCAAGCTGGTCGACGCCTATTGGGCAAAAGGGGCCGCCATTGTGGTGTGCCTCCATGAAGAAACAAAAGCTTGGCTGGGCAGGGAAGTGCCAAAGATGGATGTGGGGGAGGGCTTGAAGCTCAGGATGGTGGGATTAGAGGCACTCCCAACTTATAAAAGAGTAGCGGCCTGGTTTCCGGGCCCCGGGGAGGATACGGAGCGTCTGTTTCAGCGGCTACGTAGGCTGAACCAGGGACTGGATACCAGCCAGTGGAGGGTATATAAGCGCAAGGAGGAACCTAAAGGGGTACACCTTGTGCTCAGCATAGATTCACAGTCTGTGACCACACTGGAGGGGCTGAAGTGGAGGCCTTTCAGTGGTGTGGGGCAGGCAGTTTTCTCCCTTCTTGGTGTTAAGCCAGAAGGGAAGAAGTAAGAAGAAAGAAGAAGAGGCTACGCTGGACAAGATATGGTGAGCAGCATTTCATTTGTTCAGGCTAACCTACAACATAGTATCGCTGTGCCCAGGGTTCTTTCTAGGACAGTTGCTGTGAATGGAATAGATATGGCTCTGGTACAGGAACCGTGGGTGCGCGAGGGCCGTATTATGGGTCTTAATATTCCAGGGTATACCCTGTTCTGTGGGAGCGGAACGGATAGACCGAGAACATGTATCCTGGCTAAGAACAGGAACATATAGATGCTACTAGGGTCCTCTTTCAGGGACCTGGTAGCAGTGCAGATAAAGTATCATGAGGGCGAGGAAAAGAGAAGTGTAGTTGTTTGCTCTGTGTATTTGCCCTTCGATTCCGAGGATCTGCCCCCAACAAGGGAGTCTGAGGAACTCGTGCGATATTGTGAAGAGAAAACCCTCTCACTCATTGTGGGTTGCGACTCCAATTGTCATCATACAGTTTGGGGGAGCGCGAATTGCAATGATAGAGGAGTGGCCCTGGTGGAATTTCTCAATTTTACAAATTTGGAGATCCTTAACCGGGGCAATGAACCCACCTTCTGCAATAGCAGGAGGGTGGAAGTGCTTGATATTACCCTAGGATCGTGTGAACTCCTAGAGAGAATTAAGGATTGGGAGGTCTCCTCAGAGCCCTCCCTTTCAGATCATAGATATATTATGTTCAAATTAGTGGGCTCAGTTCCGGTGCTTCTTCAGGGACCCGAGGAACACCAATTGGGACTCCTTTCAGGAGGACCTGGAGAGCAGGCTGGAGCAGGGACCAAGGATAGATGTTAAAGATGAGGCTGGATTTGGGCTGGCAATTGCATTCCTTCAAGGGGCCCTAATCACAGCATATGAAGAGAACTGTCCTCTCAAGGTTGGGAGAAAGGGTAAATGCTCTCTAAAGTGGACATCTAAGTTAGAGTCCCTTAGAAGAGAAGTAAGGCGGCTCTTCAATAAGGGACGTAGGAGTGGAAATCCTCAAAGTTGGGAACTCTATAAGGAGGCTCAGAGGAGATATAAAAAGGAGGTAAGGAAGGCTTCCAGAGATTCGTGGAGGGCCTTCTGCAACTCCATAAATAATTTGCCCATGTCGGCAAGATTACATAGGGCTCTGTCAAGGGATCTGAAAGCTAAAGTCAGCTCTTTGGTGGCTCCATCGAGTCTGCGAACGCAGTCAGAGGGGGAAACCTTGGAGCTGTTGATGACAACCCACTTCCCGGTTTCTATACCTTTTCCGGGGATGGTGGCGCCCGTGGCCGCCTGCTGTACCAGCAAACATGACTGGGGGGTGGCGGCGGAGATGGTCACCAGAGTGGAGTGGGCAATTAATACTTTTTTGCCATACAAAAGCCCAGGAATGGACGGCATATTTCTGGCTCTGCTTCAGCAGGGAAGGAGAATTGTTATTCCATACCTGGTTAAGATATTTCGTGCCTGCCTGGCTATGGGCTATGTCCCAGCTATATGGTGCCAGGTTAAGGTAGTGTTCATACCTAAGCCCGGGAAAAACTCTTATACTGGGCTGAGAGATTTTCGACCCATCAGCCTCACTTCATTCATGCTTAAGACGTTGGAAAGGTTGGTGGACAGGTATATAAGAGACAGGGCTTTGGTTATAAAACCGTTGCATCCCAATCAGCATGCTTACCAGGCTGGTAAATCCATTGAAACGGCCCTCCATCAGCTCGTTGTGAGAGTGGAGAAGGTGCTTCATCAGCGGGAATTAGCTCTGGGTGTTTTCCTGGACATAGAAGGAGCCTATAATTATACCTCTTTTGACTCCGTGTGTACTGCATTGTGCGGCCGTGAGGTCGACTCCACTATTGTCTGGTGGATTAGGGCTACCCTGGAGGGCCGCTTGGCTATGGCAGCTCTCAATGATGTTTGTGTGAGGGTTGCGGTAGCCAGGGGATGCCCGCAGGGAGGTGTTTTATCACCGCTGTTGTGGTGCCTTGTAGTCGATGATTTGATACCGAGGCTCAATACGGGCGGGGTATATTGTCAAGGTTATGCTGACGACATCTGTCTGTTGGCAGGAGGGAAATTCCCAAGCATGGTGTCGAAGCTCATGCAAGGGGCTCTTTACACTGTAGAGAAGTGGTGCGACGAGGCAGGCCTGTCAGTCAATCCAGATAAGACCGACCTTGTCATTTTTATGAAGACGAGGAAACTGGATGGTTTCTTTGAACCTCTTCTTTTTGGAGTCACTCTGCACCGCTCTGAGTCGGTCAGGTATCTGGGGGTGACCCTAGATTCCCGGCTGATGTGGCGGGAGCATGTAAACAACAAGGTGATGAAGGCTCAAAATTCTTTGTGGGCCTGTAGAAGGTCTTTTGGTATGGCGTAGGGCCTGCGACCTAGGGTTGTTTATTGGCTCTACACTTCTATCATTAGGCCATCCATCACCTTTGCATCCTTAGTATGGTGGACTGGATGTCAGACATCCAGTGCCAAAAAACAACTAAGTAGAGTCCAGAGATTTGCTTGTCTGGGGATAACTGGGGCTATGCGCACTATGGCAACAAGTGCCATGGAGGCACTCACTTGTCTCCCGCCACTTGATTTAGTGGTGGAGGGCGAGGCAAGGGCGGCTGCACATTGGCTCTGGAGTCTAGGAGGGTGGTCTTACCTACACCCTGATCATGGTCATAGTACCATATTAAAGCGGCTTCAGAAATCGGATCCCATATTTAGTATGGGGAACGACATTATGAGGCCAGCAAATAATTTTGAACCCAAATATAGGGTTACTCTACTGACTAGAGAAGAATGGACAAAAGGAACTGGGCCCCCACCTGTGGTTAAAGGGCTCGTCTGGTATACAGATGGGTCCAGAATACAGGATGGGAGGACTGGGGCCGGTGTCTATGGGCAATCTGAGGGTAGGAGGCTCAGCATTTCTCTAGGGAAGTATGTCACTGTCTTCCAGGCTGAGATTTATGCTATCTTGGCCTGTGTTTGGGAAATTCAGAGCAGAGTCAGATCAGAGAAATACGTAAGTATCCGCTCTGATAGTCAAGCGGCATTGGAAGCATTACAGGTCATGAAAATGACGTCTCCTTTGGTAAGACAGTGCCAAAAGGCGTTAGATGACATCTCCACTTACCATTCTGTGGGACTCTTTTGGGTCCCTGGACATTCAGGGATATGTGGAAATGAAATTGCCAATGAGCTCGCAAGGGAGGGCTCTGCCCACCACTTTGTGGGACCAGAGCTGGCTGTGGGGGTCTCAAGGCAATGCATAAGGAGTAAAATTCAGTGCTGGATGTATAGACAGCACTTGGTACGATGGCGGGGACTGGTTGGCACTATGAGACAGGCTCAAGAGTTAATCTCGAGCCCTAATACTACGGCCAGGACCGTGTTAATGTCCTTTAATAGGGCACAATCCAGGGTTGTTATTGGCCTCCTTACTGGGCATAACACCCTGAGAAGACATCTCTACATAATGGGGCTGGTGGATAGTCCCTTGTGTAGGAAATGTGGGGCTGGAGAGGAAACCTCAGCCCATATACTGTGTGAGTGTGAAGCCTTGGCAACACTCAGACATATCTATCTGGGGTCCTTTTTCCTGGACCCTGAGAATGTGCGAGATCTGAGTCTATGGGCCATCTGGAACTTCTTCAGGACAGGGCTCTTGTGACTTGGACCTAATGAGGGGGCACAAAGGACCTGTGAAGGCCTACGTGCAACAGGACCGTGAGGGCTCGACCCATATTTACTTCTTCTTATTATTATTATTATCATCATCATCATTATGTACATGACATGTGCTTGTTAACATGCCCATTTCTAGTCTATGTGAAATAATGTGACATGAAACCAGTCACCTACTTAACTACATTCCTATATCAAACAGTGTCCCAGATACCCACCCTTTTATTTCATCTAAAAGTGCATGTGATAAGGGATGTATTCAATGAGTACAACATGCTCATTCCCATGGTGTAAAGCGTCCAGGGCATTAGACTGACATCTTACCTCAATCTACTGCAAAGGTTAAAAATGCATGGAGATATACCTCACCTCCCTCACATACCTTCATGGTGTGCACAGGAACAACTTCACCTTTACTTTCTGCACACACACACACACACACACACACACACACACACACACACACACACATGAGTGAACGTGAATATTCACGTAAGTTTTATTACATTACTAATTTCAACATACTTTCGCTATGAAACAAATACATTTAAATTAAAACTTCTGACTTCCACTGTTACAGATTATAAATCAACAAATCTATAACCACATATAAGTATTCCCTTACCATACATGCCACATCTGCCAGACCTCAGTGTCTTGCATCTGAGCACTGCCTCCAAGCTTTATTTGGCAAGAAAAGATAATTTTTAGATGATGTACAGATATAACTCCATGTATACTACACATAATAAAGTCTTGTATTTGTAGATTTTACATGTATTATACTTTTTTATACTTCATTTTTATAGTTGATAGTAGTATGAATATCTATAACACAAGTGAGTCTCAAACTTGGCTACAGATTGCAGCTGTAAAATTTTGTCTTTCAACTTTCTTATACAGACTGATGATGACTTGTTGAAAGCCGGAATATGTGCATGTAGCTGGATTTATACCAGTAATATATAAGTTGTGTTCAATGGATATAACAGTTGGTTTTATTGCCTTCACGACAATCTAATCTGTCAGACTGTCAACATCTGACAATAAAGTATTTATACAGTTTGACGCTCATATTTATATTCGACACATGGAGATGATTCAAATCCTATGTTTGACACAACGAGACTGCTTTAAAAAACAAAAAGGACTTACCACTGCAAACTTCTTGTAAGCTGGGCCATGAGATGTGGAATCTGTGGCACGTGAACGAAGTATGTTAGTCTTCTGTCGAGCTGAGGAAGTTATAAAATAGGCACTTCTTCAAGCGCCTTCATTTTTTCTTCCGAAACTCATCTACGTATTTGTACAGTGGGTACACCAGAACCATTCACTTCGTTATTCTTGGCACTTTCTTTGAAACACGGTTACAGCTGCGTAATACTATAAAACCTATTATCAAAGTGCACCAGGGGCGATTATTTCAAACTAAACACGAAGCAAATGAGTTATTTCGTCACGTTGATATGGTGGCACTAGTTGCTAAAACCATAAACACGGAAACTTACTCAAAATTCAAGTACAATATTATTAGACTGATACGAGACATGCATATGAGGGATCATGCAGAGATTGTCCACATTTACCAAAGTGAAGCCACCGCAATAATATCCACAGTCTAAGTACGCATCTTCCCTCTACAGCTTCTGCCTCTTGCGCAAAGAAACGAACCTAGTACTATCACATCAGCACAGGTTACGGCTGTCACAGTTTGAGTTCCCCGTATTACAATTTCGGTTTTTGCCGTTGGCAATACTGCACGTTACATCACACAATCGGTGTCATTAAGCATTGTTATCGTAATTGATGTGAATTGGCCTGCGGTCGAGGATGAAGTTAGTACAGTCCCAATTGTGTAATGATGTCTGACAGGAGATTTTAGCCTTCGGTATAGCGTATTTACACAGGCTTAGTTCTGCGGGTTGATAACTGTGCCGAGTACTGCTTTATTAGGCACAGGTGTGAATCACTCCTGTACATCAAAGATGGGGTTAGGGAGAATAATACTACGACAGGTAATATGGGTTTTTTTAACATAGCTTACTGAGCATAATGGACAGAAAAATATGTAATACGAATATTCAGTATGAGTATTATTATTAGGGATAAGATTCATATTGTGTTTTTACATTGTGTTATTCTTAGGCGCATACTACACTTGAAACTCGAGTACCGCTTTTACGTGACAAAGCTTTTATTAATGGACAGTGGGTCGCTGCAGCCAGTGGTAAGAATTTTGATGTGATAGATCCAGCAAGTGGGAGGGTAGTTGGTTCTGTCCCTGATATGGATGCATCAGACACCACTGCTGCTATTCAGGCTGCAGCAGACGCTTTTCAAACGTGGAAGCATACCACTGCAAAGGTACCGTTAAATTTAATTTTATAAACTGTGTCAAGTGGGTTGTTAAAAAATAGGTGCATTTGTACCAGCTGAGATTATCTAATTGTATCGTTTTTTTGTCTGGCTGATTAGTAATATTGTTAGGGATTTTTTTTACTTCCGCAATTATTTTACAGGAAGAATGTTATTAGGATTACCAGATTTCGGGACTTACCCATCGTCTTATATTAAAAGAATACACTTCGGGAACTACATCTGTACCGATCCTCAGGTAAAAGGGTGTGGAGGCCCGATTTTTAAAGTTCTTTGTTTAACGACGTCGTCATTTGTGAAGATGATAAAGTATGGGCGCCGAAACGCTGCTGGCGCACGTGTTTCGTGCGGTTTGGGCAACTTGCCTGTGAGAAAATAATATTAGTTTACGTACAAACGAGGCTGACCGTGAAGAGCGATTTAAAAGAGCTTCTAAAGAAAAAAGACTAATATCTGACTGAAATTGCCATGTTCTAGTTGGATGAACGGAATAAGAGACCGTGGAATAAAAATTATTTATTGTATTAATGCATGCCTGTTGCCTACGTTGCCTCCTAAAGTGCGGATTTCGAACCTCGTCTGGCAGCCTTGGCCACCCTTGTTACATAGCGTCATTGATAGATGAATGAGTATGGAGCATTGGTGATATCATGCTAAAAGAAAAACTCGAAATGCTTCGAGAAAAACCTGTACCACTGCCACGTTGTCCACTACAATCCTACGCGAACTTGCCGGGGATCGAACCCGGGCCTTTGCGGTGTGAGGGCGATGACTAACCGCCTGAGCCATAGCACGGCCACATCAATTTTTCTTCGGGATTAGATCTCTTCCATCATTATGTGAATGGGTTGGGAGGTATTTTCTTTGTTATGTCTGACAGAAAGAGGTGTTTTCAATCCTAGGGCCAATGGCATGTTAGGAGGGCGTGGTGAATTTGAACAGTTCATGTCAGGTCCAGTAAGAGCTAATAAACTTCAAATTCATGATGCTAAAGTGGGGACATCTTATATTCTCTCAGACATTAAATTAGCAAGGATGTGTTGATAAGATTGATGGTGGTCATCAGTATTGATTCTGATGTAATAAGTCAAATTTAAATTAAGTCATCTGTATTCAGTGAGTGTTAAATATTCTGTTCTTGTAGTAGCCATACACAAATGTTCAAAAAGAATGCAGTGCCATTGATAGAACTGAGTGGAGCTGTATCTCCATCCCTTCTGGACAAAAAAAGAGCCAGGATAGTGTAGTCAGTCTGTGGACTAGGCTACAGGCTGGACAATCCAGGGTTGAGATCCCAGCAGGGACAGGAGACTTCTATCTTCTCCAAAACATGCAGATCACCTCTGGGGTGCCACCCACCTTCCTATTCAATGGGTACCAGGGGCCATTTATCCAGAAGGGGAGGGGAGTTAGTGGTCAGGGCTTTAACACTGACCACTCACCTTCATCTGGCGTGAAGGTTAAGAATGAGTGGAGCTATGTCTCTGCTCTCCTTATATGCCTTTATGGCATGAACAGGAATCACATTACTTTGTACCGAAAGCTTCGTTGCCCATGATGGCAAAATCTGCAGTTTTACACAGTCCTGAGTCACTTCCTTCCACCTTTTAGACTCACAATTGTGTCGCTAAGATATATGTCCTTTCAATGCTGCGCAGAGTATTCAAGGTTATTTACACAATCCTGTGTCTTTACGAATGTTTTTGTGACAAAGAAAGTTTCGTGATTAGTATTTGTTAGAGCTACACCCAATTCTCAAGCTAGAAGATACCTGTTGTCACCCGTCCACAACTGTGTGCTTAATACATCTGTAGCAGTTTTCTCTGTCTGGAGGCTGTCTCCTGCTCCCCAGCCCAAGGTGATGTGGTGGAAAGGGCCCACTTAATGAATATATTTAATATGTACATACAACATTGTATCCTTTTATCATAAGTTTGCTTTTTGCAAGATAAACAGAATTTTGCTGTGATGTAATTTGCACTGAAGTGATAACTCAAGAGCATATCATGTTTAGACACTGTGCTGTGCTGTAGCTTTGGATTACACAGTGTTACATATTTTTTGCCAGTGTTGACAAGGTATAATTATTTGACTGAAGACTTCACTACACTGGCGAACTAACTATGGGTATTTCCAGTATGCTGGCCAATAAAATATAAATATTTCCACTACGCTGGTCAACAGTATTTGAGTGTTTCCAGTCCACTGGTCAATAAAATAAAAGTATTTCCAGTTTCATATAATGATGTTGATTTACTATTGTTACATGTAACTTTAACTTCATAATTTTGCCTCATGGGATGTAATATGTCTGTTTCAAATGTATCAGGAACGATCAGAATATTTAAGGAAGTGGTACGATGTTCTTGTAAAGCACCATAATGACCTAGCGACACTCATCACAGCAGAAGCAGGGAAGCCGTGGAAGGAAGCCCATGGGGAAGTTTCATATGGTAATTCATTTGTGGAATGGTTTTCTGAAGAAGCCAGAAGGACTCATGTAAGTGCCAGTGACATTCATTTGAATTCATCTCTTTCAAGTCATAAGTTCCTCTGTATTACCTGGTTTGTGATACTACGTATAGAAGATGCAGGTGCAGCAAAATAAATTTGTTTCTCCTCCTCCTCCTCATTCTGGTCAGGATTTTATGAAATTATGACTATGTTTGAAGGATGCAGAAAATTAAGTGGAAGGAGTACTGCATCTCAAGAAGCTGTCAAACTACTTGCTGGGTTTCACAGAACTTCAACACAAACATATATTGGATTCTCAAACTACGCAAAAGCAATAACGTATTGTTCCAATATATTTGTGAATGTGTCTTTTGGCATATGTTCATTTCTTTGCTGATTCCCCCAGAGATGAATCCACTCCAGAAAGGAGGTAACCTACTATAGAAATGCAACCACTTGACCTGGCAGTGCTAACATAACTGTATTCCATGTGTTTAAAAAATTTTGTTCATATTCTTCGAAGAAGACCTTTAAAATGAATTGTGGCACACAATATTGGTATATATATTTATTTTTTTAATGCAGGGAGAAATTCTTGCCAGTCCCACACGAACCAAAGAAATGATTCTGATAAAACAACCGATAGGAGTCGTTGCATTGATTACGCCAGTAAGTATTACATTTGGATTTTAAATTATGTTCTGTACAGTAAAAAGAGGTTATTCTGTGGCCTTAGTTGGACATACAGAGATTTATATTGTGTCTCATCTTGTCTTATACTGTGCATCTCAATCGAGGATTGTTGGTACAATGCAATGGCTACATTTACGCCCACTCTGTGTGTCCAGTGTCATTTTAAGTAGCCACCGACTACATTTTTGGTTTGCACAGTATGAGAGTTTGTCTCGCTCTCCTTCATTACACTTGAAATTGAAGATTTATTCACCAGTGACACTGAGTTCCAAATTTCCACATTATGCGCCCATTTTGTGCACTTCATGCAAGAACAACTTGGAATATTCTGTAGCAGAATTCTTGTTGGGAAGATTATGGTAACTGTGGAGGCTTGGATGCGATTTCAGGTCAGTCTGTGTGGGATTTGTGGCAAACATAGTGGCACTTGTACAGGTTTTTTCCCAAACAATTTGGTTTTGCTCTGTCATTATGATTCTGCCAATGCTCCATACATATTTCTTTCATTGGCACTCATGCTGTATAATGTTAGCAATCGATAGCTTTGGTAAATAAAACTTGTCTCTCTCTCTCTCTCCTCAGCTAGTCAATAAATTCCATGCATTTTATGGAGCTTGAGGGTTCATTACATTGCTCACAACACCGTGAGTGCCCCAGTGTCCTGTACCAGACGAATGTAATCAACACCCTCCCACCCTACTTTCTTAAGATCCATTTTAATATTACCCTCTGCTCTACAACTAAGTCTATCAAGCAATTTCTTTCCTTCTGCATTTATTTTCTCTCCTGTGTATGCCACACACTTTATCTGTCTTGTCATGTTTGATTGTCATAAATATTGAAACATGATTCATATGTACTGTACATAGCATCATATGTTAGTGCTCTTCTGGCTGTTTGGAATGACAGCTTCCATTATTATATGAGATTTTAAGTTGTTATGTTGGTGTCTGTGAGAAATGCTGTCTGCAGGTATGAGACACCATATACTGTAGTTAGTTTGGTAGAGGTACCTACATTTTTAAGAACCTGCTGCCACCATCTTCTGGGTTGAAGATGGGAGCAGCATATTGCTTGAAGACAGCATGCACAAATCAGCTAAACTGCACAGCATGACATACCAGACGACAGTAATCCTCATGTGCCATTATTGTTCATTCCAAAGCCTCACTGTCAGGAGTTTTCTTGCGTATAATATCATCAAGTTAATTTGTTTTGTAGTGGAACTTCCCGATCGCAATGATAACAAGGAAAGCTGGTGCTGCACTTGCTGCTGGTTGCACGTGTGTCGTAAAGCCAGCTGAGGACACACCGCTCACTGCCCTAGCACTTGCACAGTTAGGAGAGGAAGCAGGTCTGCCCAAGGGGGTGTTCAATGTGGTTACCAGTAACAGGCACCATGCTCCTGAAGTGGGGAAAGCTCTGTGTGAAAGTCCACTTGTAGCTGGAATATCTTTCACTGGTTAGTGACTTCAGTTGACAGAATTACAACAGTTATGCAACAGTCTGGTACAGTAAACATACAGGTGTCTCTGTGTGTGCCTTCATGGCATGCACAGAGACACCTTTACCTCCACTCATTTGTAACCTTGGCACAAGACAGAGATGAGTGGTCATCTTCACATCCTGGCTGTTTTGCTCCTTGAAGAAAGAATGCTGGTACCCGTTAAACAGGAGGCTGGGTGGGCTGTTAGAACACAGTTCAAAACCATTAATACCAAAACCCACCAAATGGGCAGAAACTTTAGCTAGTTGTGTCTCTCAGTGACCTTCACAACTGACTTCGTCCTTCTTCCAAGTGGTTGTTTTTTAAAAGGTTTCCTGAGAAAAGTGCCAGATGCATTCCTTGTCTGTCCATCCTAGCTGCATGCCAAACCCATTATCTACAAAAATTCAGCATCCAAACCATGTTAAGTGATCTGCATAAATAACAAAGTTCCTCGTTTGCTACGTAATAGCCCAGTTTTCATACTTCACCTGTCTTAGACTTCTCATGTACTTCCATTTTATCTTCTTCCCTCAAAATAACAGAAAATATTTTTGACAGCCACCTTCATGCCTCACCCACTATGCCCCAAGGGGGAAAAAACCCTGGTGCCCATTGAATAGGAGGTTGGGTGGGTCCCTGAACTTGTCTGAACACTTTGGAAAAGAGAAAAATCTCTTGTCCTGCTAGGATCTGAACCTCAGATCACTCAGTCCATAGCCTGGTCACTATATGGACTGTTTTATGCTGGCTCCCAGTGATGGAACATACTAAGTGGGAAGGTACATAAGCATGTACTGTTTTAGACAGATTCCAAACTGCTTGCCATATATGTAAAGCAATGCCCATACAGGCTCCCAGATTTCCAGACAGTTAGCACATGAAGGTGGTAATGTTGTGAGCACTACGCATCGGCCACGTTTACCCCCCAGAAAATATTCCTGGTACTCATTTCTGTTACAGGCTGAGTCAACCCCAGGGCCATATTGTGGCTGGAAGGATTAAGTCGATGAAAAATTCCAATTACACCATCGGGAATTGAACCTGTGACCTTCTAACTTGTAGTGTAGTGCCTCAACCCTGTGCCACCTCATGCCCCCACTTGCCACACACGCACACGCACACACACATACATGTATATGTATATACATGCAACAGATTTATCACTGCCCAGCGATCACAGCTTTAGCGCCATTCTTATACATGTTAACGGACCCCATGTTACAGGATCTTAAGAACTGTCAGATATTCAACTGTTCAAGCAAATTATTATTATAAAACTTGAAAGCTCACAGCTGCAACTACTACAGCCCACACATATGCTCTGTACTTAGTCCATTAAACCCTGTCACAAGTCCTTGAAGTTCCAACTTGATATTATCCCCTCATCTGTATCACTCTCCCAGGCTCTCTTTCCTACAAAAGTTTTATAAGCATGTCTTATTTCTTCATGCATGATACCAGACACCTTGCCAGCCTGTCCCTTTGATTTAATCTTTATTTACCAAATGTGATACCTCCTGGACATTTTCTTCTCTGGAATTTGAAGGTATTCTGGGAAGACGTGTACCGTGACAAGAATTCACCTTGTTCATGGCAGTGGGTGTGACTTTATGGTTGGAAATGTTGCCCAGAGTGACAGTAAACATAGCACAGCGGTAGTAAGGAGCCGTCACCATAACAGTAGTTCACAAAGAATACATTCATAATCTTTCACTATCATCAGATGAGGTTGAAGTACTATGGATTCTTTTTTGACTGTCACTTTGTTAAAATTCTTATTAATAAGATCTTTGTATGTGAATTAAATATTTACTGTTTGTTATTTATAGGCTCAACTGCAGTAGGAAAGTTGCTCTACAAACAAAGCTCATCTGGTGTTAAAAGACTGGCATTAGAACTTGGTGGAAATGCTCCATTTATAGTTTTCAGCAGTGCTGATATTGATAAGGCAGTTGATGGTGCAATTGCGTCAAAATTCCGTAACTGTGGTCAGGTACGTATAATTTCTATTCGCTCCTGCCTGTTTGAACTTAAAATTTAGAATAGTACTGTACGTAATTACATGAAACAAGTAATTTTACACTTTTTTCTGCTGGTTAATTACATGATTATCAGATTACAAAAGTGATTTAGAAGATAAGATACAAACATATAACAAAATAAATGGTGTTATACAAAGGCATTTTGGAAAACCAATGACTAAAGAAACAAAATTAAAAAGCCATAATATCACAGCTAAAGCAGCCTTAAAGTTTGGTAGTGAAGCCTGGGTGCTGAAGAAAGAGATGAACAAAGACTGGAAGCAGCACAAGTGAAATTCTTAAGACACTTGCTAGGAATTACAAAGTTAGACAGGGAGAGAAATCAATCCGTGAGGGAGAAACTTGGAGTGCAGAACACTGTTTTGGAAATAAAACAGTACCAATGAGAGTGGCTACAACATGTAGAGAGAATGAACAGAGACAGGATACCCAAACAGGCACTGAAATATGGGCCAAAAGGGAAGAGAAGCATAGGATGCCCAAGGAAAAGATGGAAGGACCAGCTTCATCTCGAAGGATAAAGAACCGGCACTAAGGCTAATACTTCACAGTCCGTGATGATGATGATGATGATGATGATGAATTACACGAAACAAGTAATTTTACACTTTGTTTCTGCCAGTTAATTACATGAAACAAGTAATTTTATACTTTTTTTCTGCTGGTTAATTACATGAAACATGTAATTTTACACTGTGTCTGCTGGTTATGTGATTTGTGTTCTAGGACACATAAAGGTTTAGCCAACATAATTACACTGTATCATCAGTAAGACAGTAGTGATTTTAGCCCTGTTTCATGGTATGCTAATTGCCTGCCTTTATCAGTCAAGATAGTGTTCTGAGTTCTGGACATAAAGAAGGAATTCTGTGGGATGCAGTCCTAGCCTGTGACCAAGCAGGTTAGCTTGAATGTTAGTGCGTCTGATTTTTATTTTAGAAGTGCCCAGTTTGAGTCTCAGGTGGGGCACTATCCCGACTTAAGCTTTTTATGTTCTTCAGTTCCTGCAGGCAAATGGCAGGGCCACAGCAACTTCCTTCCATATCTTTCCAATTCATCATTCAGTTATATAGTTCAAGATGCTGACAGTATTGTTAAAGAGATAGTGTAGTCTATTTACCTGCATGCTAGGTGACCCTGTTTTGCAGTCTTCAGTTTTCATTAAAATAGCTATAAAATAATATTCACCAACTAATGCACCAAAATACATACAATCTTTATTCGTAAAAACCTCCTATGTGTTTTGACCCTGTTGGGTCATCTTCAGGGAGAATAGTCTGTTACACTGTTGGATGCACTTACTGTCCACGGTCAGGGTATACCCTGACTGCGGACAGTACAAGACAACTCTCAACGGAGGATGAAAGCAAAGGCACATTCTCACTTAACTGTGTAAGTGCATCCAACAGTGTAACAGACTACTCTCCCTGAAGATGACCCAGCAGGGTTGAAACATGTAGGAGGTTTTTACGAATAAAGATTGTATGTATTTTGGTGCATTAGTTGGTGAATATTATTTTATATGATACAGTGCACGGACATGGAACACATTAAAATATCTACATTGAGTATGTTTCAGTTTGTGCATGATTACAAGGCACCCCACATTATTCAGATGATGAAAATCACACAATACTCAAAATGTACATTCTATGAAGTTAATATTTTTTAGCACTGCTTAGGTAGGTTTTTGCCTGTGTTCCTACATGCTGATGCATTATGTTCTTAGTTAAAATGACTACATTTAAAATTCTTTCTCTAATTTTCAGACGTGCGTCAGTGCAAATCGATTTTTGATCCAAGAAGAAATATTTGATGTGTTTGTTGAGAAAATCTGCAGTAAAATAAACACACTCAAAATGGGTTATGGAATGGATCACTCAATCTCCTTGGGGCCTCTGATCAACACAACTCAAAGTCACAAGGTCTGGCACCACACATATTCATCAAAGTTGGTTCTGCAAAAGTGGTTCCTGATGTTATGAAGGAATATTTAGTTTCCATCAGGGATTCAGGGTCCATAAACACTGTACCTGTTGTATATCCCAGCCTCTCCCACACCTTATGACTTGCCGTCTTTTCTGTCCAGCCAGTAATGCTGAGACCTTGCCTGTATATTCCTGCTACTGAGTCCTCTTTGGCAGTCTTCATGGACCCTGAATCCTTGCAGTTGAAGGCGACATGTTCCTTCGAAACAGTAGGAACCACTTACCCACTGATGTAGCGTCACATCCGGAAATATTGGGATCAACTTTTACACCACTGCGAAAATGCTGGAAGTCACAACTCTAGTTCTCAATGCAACCCACAACCTGACCCATGGGCCTCCAACCTTTTCATGGCAAAGGGCCACAGTCATTATTGTGGGCTGGTTTGTGGGCCCCATGTGGAAAAATAATTAGTATACCTAACTACCTAAATTACTGTGTAATTTTTATAGTACATACATAAATTACAAATGTGGTCACGGGTTGGAGACCCATGACCTTACCACTTTTTTAAATACAGGGTGGTTCTTTTATGGTGTCCCTCAGCATAGAAGCTGTCATGGGGTGTCTCAGTGCAAGCAGGCTATGTGATAAAGCTTGTCTCAGGGACACAATAAAACAGACATGCTATATATAGCACCCACATATTACCAGTACAGTACAAGCCAACAATAAAAACTTGTGAAGTCCCTGACATTGGCTGACCAAAACCACTAGTATCAGTACTACATACACTAAGGCGACCAGGATAACAGTACATTACAGACAGAAAGTGCAGAGTAATTGAAACCATCACGGCACATATATATGAATTGTGAATACATTTCTAGTAACACAAATGTGAAAGGTAAAGTTGTCCCAGAGACCTTCTTCCCAGTCTTCATTCCACAGCATCTTTATACCGGGGGGGGGGGGGGGCTGTTTATTTAGGGGACTGGATGGGCTCTAGGGTCAGTCTGAATACAGTGGCAGAGTGAAAAACATCCACCCCACTTTGAATAGAGCCCCAGTTCTCCAGCCATCCAAGTTGTAGCTTCATCCAGGGGTGCAGAAACTTTCCAAAAATCACATGCCACCTCAAAATTCTTTGGTGCCAGAAGGGTGACACGAAGCAAGTTCTGTACTGACGGTCCACAAATATTAGGTGCCAATGTACAAATTTAGTGACCACGGTAACTTGGTGGCCAGGATTTATGCAACCCTGCCTTAATCACTATACTGACTGAGCTACCTCTGTTCCCAAATTAAGACACATGCTGAATTTCACACTGTCTTTCATAACTGCATATTAAACTATTGTTGCAGACATTTCCCGCATGGTTTTAATCCGCACTTGTGGTTCCCCCTTCAGCCTATGGCAGTTTCTTAGTAGTGCAATGTGTAACATGGATTTCCTTTCTGTACTTTTTTCATTTTTCCTTTACTTCAGTTTTTCACACCAAAAATTGGGTAATTTCAGGTAAACACAATTGTTCAGGATGCTATCAAGAAAGGAGCGAAAGTTCACTTGGGTGCGAAGCCTGCCTCCTCCTTAGGGGAGAGATTCTATGAACCAACGGTTCTTACAAATATAAACGAATCAATGATGTGCTACAAAGAAGAAATCTTTGGGCCAGTTGCAGTATGTATAAGGCAAGTTTCCATCATAACTTTATTTGATCCCACAACCACATTCTTCACTTGTCATGTTTTTGCATCCCTAATCATACATCTGCACACAACTTTAAATTCATAACAAGTTTTCTGAGATTTCTTGTTAGTGCAGTTACAGGTACGTTGCTTACACAGACATAAGATCTTCGTTTTAGGCATGTTCATAAAGTTGCATAGCCGTGTCATGGCTGTCTGTCCATCCTGCACAACTTGGCTCCCACTACACAAATTTTGATAAAATTTTCTACTGATGGGTCCTCACTAAGATCTGTTGAGAAATTCATTTGTGGTTAAAATCTGATACATACAACAGACACGTTATCTGAACACCTATGTACCTTTATGACTGCTTTGTTTGCTGATGTTACCATGGTTACCTTGTTTACCGAAGTTACAAATATTCCTCTGGTTATGAATGTTCCTTGGCTGCTAGGATTATTTGAATGAGCCAGAAGTGTTTTGCTCTGTGCACATTTCCTATCTTGTTTCCATGTGCTAAAATTTGTTATTTCTGAAAGAGAAATGCTATCAAAATTATATTTTGGAGTATGCATAACTTCTTATATTTGCTTTGAAAACTTACTAGAATATAAATTTCTTTCCTGTTTACTTCTTGTCATATGCTGTAACTGGGTAATCTCGCCTTAATTACATATATGAACACACAGGTTCAAGACAGAGGAAGAAGCTATGACTATTGCAAACAACACCAGACAAGGTTTGGCAGGCTATTTCTTCAGCAATGATATTCCACAACTTTGGAGAGTGGCGAAAGAATTGGCTGTTGGGATGGTTGGAATTAATGAGGGAATGATCTCAACAGCAGAGGCTGCATTCGGTGGCATTAAAGAATCTGGTATTGGACGAGAAGGATCGCATCATGGCATTGATGAATTCACATACACAAAATATATGTGTTTCGGCAATTTGTAAATATGAAATATTTCACTTTAAATATACTTCCTAACCAGTACAATAATAAAGCAGATACAAATACTATGATGTGTGTTCATCAGAAACATGCGCACTGGTGTGTGTACAGGAATATGTTTCATGTCATGCCACAGCTCAGAATATTCAGATGCACATTTCTGATTTCTGCTACATACATGTTGTTAGTGCATATTCAGTGCTGGTCACATTACTGCATTGCAGCTTTATATGTGAATATAAAATACTGTAAACTGTAAACACCTGATACGTGTTGGATATAAGAAACATAATGCTCAATGTTACGAAAACACATAACCCAGAGCGAGGAGTAAGAATGCGATGGTTGAGTTTTATTTTGTATGTGGCAAAGGTTTACAAATATTTGAGCAAAGGTGTACAACACTGAATTCCTGTAACCTTTAACAGACAAACGGGACAAGTTGTCCCATGAAATGCACATCTTCTTCATCCGAAAGGGAAAACACTGTCCTGCATTGGGCATTTAAACCGAATAGTGCTCCAGCTGCAGCAGAAAATGCATTTAAAAGTCCATATGCTAAAGGTTAACCAAACACATGAGATATATTATTTAACTTCGATTTCTTTATTATCAAAATGCTTTATTCACTTAAATATTATAGTCAGCGTGTCCTGACACACAGCAGTCCACGAAATACAACAAAATATATTTAAACTTCCATTGCAATAGTTTCTCTTACATAAAGAATAAACATCATAACATCCTTAAACTAGTTCTGTCTGGACTATACAGAACTGATGAACAACAGTGTTGCATAAAAAATTTTTTAGTCACAAGCATCTCGTAGTTAACATGCACTTTTCCTCACCAGAGGTCTTTCCTGTACACATGCAAGATCAACCAATATAAGTAAGTCTGAATTCGTCTTGCACTATGAACTCAGTACAGTTTTGTCTTTCTTGTTATACTGTTTCAAAATAAGATGGCAGTACAAACTGTTTTCTATCTATGCTTTCACTGCAGTCCTCCCATGTTGTAACAGTGTTGTTCACCAGCTTCACTGTATATTTTATAAACAGATAAAAGGTCCCTCTAAATACCCTCTCTCGACTCTTGATTTGGGTGACAATGGTGTGAGTATGGGTATGTCTAACACAGCATGTTATATGTACTTACAAATATTTCCACTAGTACCATAACCTGATACAACATACACTGTCTGACAGAAAAACACTGTGGTGGCCAACACATGTATCTGTGTGTCATGTAAGTGAAACATTTATGGCCATTACTTTATCTGATGAATATTGCTTCTCACCTCCTGTAGCCTCACGTATTACCGTAAACCACTCAGCCGACCACTGACACACATTGCAGAATAGCAGCCAATGTGACAAACGATATTTGTCAGACAAAATACAGACCCTGTAGTATATAACTTTCCTATACAACAGAAATGGAACTGTGCAGCTGTGTTTAATGTTATTTTGATGTGCTGAACTTCTCTCTCAACTGTAATACACTATTAAGAATGTGCAAAAGTACTCTTCTCTGGTGTCTTAAAAATTAAGGATATCTGAACATATGTAACAGAAGCATACATAATGTATTTTTATCCATTTAACTACTAGAAAGATCTCAACACTGCTTATCAGCATTTGTTACTTTCAAAACTCTCATGCATATGTTAAGACAAGACATCCATTTTACATAAATAAGCGTTAGATCATTAAAACTTTGTAAGATTTTGGTACATTAATTATAACATATTACTTGTAACTTAGTTGGGCTAAAACTGGAAAACGGTATGACTTGAGATCTCATTCCTTACTTTAAACAGTAACATTACTTCATAGTAACGATTAACGCTCTTCCTCTTCTACTCATACACTTCTCATACCTGTGTCTGATGATGACTGTAAGTTAAAAACCAAAACATTTTTAAGAGTACTGTCTATAAATAGTTGTGACTGTTGGTCTAATGCCTTGAGCATCTCCAAGGACTGTCTTCCATATTATTACTTGACAATGTAACAAACGTGTAATGGAGACTGATAGTAACATGCACTATTTTCTCAGCACGTAGATGTCCTCTGATATGCCTGATAAACATTATTTTTTGAGGAAGTGAGTCTTCTAGTAGTAAACTTGTATGAAAATCACCATAAAGTGAACTTACTGCACTGTTCTTTCTGTCCACTACAGAGTTTTAGATGTACAGAATTTATACATAAATCTTCAATGAATCTAATGAATGAAAAACAGGGTATATAAAGATGGTATAATGGATCAGAATAGTTTAAAGAGAAAGGGACCAGACAAAATGGCATACCTGTGACTTGGGGCCCCTACTCTCTACTGTTTCACTTCTTTTACATACGCTTATGCAATATCATTCTTGCTATGCAACGAATACATATAAAGCAAGGGTGCATAAATTTCCCAAAAAATCTAACAGCCACCTCAAAATTCTACATGCTAGAAGGATCGCATGAACGAAGTTTGTGATGTGCATCTGGATCTGTTTTTAGAGTTTAGTTATTTAAAATAACTGTTGGGTATGTATTCACATTAAACAGCTACATGTTTCAACCAACATCTGGTTATTTTCAGGCTGTACACATTTTTCAAGACTGCAGTTTAATTCTCTGCTAACATATATTTGTGTTTGGAGAGTGAGATCTCAATCTTTATAAAAGTGCATACAAGTATGTGACTTAAAATCCTGTTAAAAAGAAGTAAACATTAAATAAAGTCTCCAAAGGTTACTAATTACTGATCATATAGAAGCAATCTTTGGAGACTTTATTTAATATTTACTTCTGTTTAAATAAGATTTTTAATCATACATACTTGTGTTTACAAGACTGAGATCCCAACATCCAAACACAAATATATGTTGGCAGAGAATTAAAGTACAGTCTTGTATAAACATATACAGCCTGAAGACGACTGCATGTTGGTTGAAACATATAGCTGTTTAACATGGATACATACTCACCTAACTATTATTAAGTTGTGTGGATGGTGATATTAATTGCTTTCAACTGCTGAACAAAGTTCCACCTTGAGCGCCCACAACTATTAGACACCACCATACATAATTTAGTCATCTGGGTGATGCAACACCCAGGATTTGTGCACTCCTGATGTACAATAAATTGTAACATTATGTGAGGTAAGCTGTTTAATCAGTTCTTAGTATTTAAAAGTAAGCAGACATACTGTAAATATGGCAGGTTCCTGTGTAATATGAATACTAGAGGTTTAAATAATTACTTGTCTCCCAGACTGTATGAAACGCAGGAAATGGCTGACACTTTAACTAAAACTTTCTGATTACATTTAAGTGTTCTGTTAAATAGTCTGATACTTGGGCTTCCTAACCTGTATTTAGACACACAATAAAGAGGAATGCACATCATGCAGTGTGGCATCTTTAGTTGGTTCTGATTAATACCATTCATTAGCTATGAAACTTTTATACTGAAAACATTTGTGGCAGCCAGTGCCTTTACAATTATTTTTCAAAGCAGGCCTCCTGTTACAGAAGGATTCAAATCTCTTGCAGTGAGCTACCCATTCCAATTCACGTGTTGTGTCACTCACAATATCTTAATGGTTGCTGCAATATCAAGGTCTGGTCCACCCCAGGTTGAAACAATGCACACAGTCAATTCCCAAATGTGTTAACAGCAAACCCGATATTTCTAGCTGTAGCGGTTTTTGTTTTATAACTCATTTAGTTTTTCCACTCTTGAAATTTATTTTTTCCTAAAACAATTACATTACTGTTTTAACTCAGAATATTCATAGTATGGGGTCAAAATAATCTGAGATTTATTGAACACATTTTCCGAAGGCACTGGTTCAAGTCCAGTGTTTCTAGTCTGATCAGTTCAAATCACATATTTTTTTTATTTTAACTACTTCCGTCAGATTACAAAGAACCATGTCAACAAAAGCAATGTACAGCATTCAGTTCATAGAAGTACAGCTAACTTGACCTCACGTGTGACACTGACATAATGGTCTAAAGAAAGACATCATGAAAGAAACCAGAGTGAGTGTGGGGATACAAAAGTGATAATATGAAAAATTACTTACATGAGCAGAAGAACCTAAACATGCGTATGTCCTAAGCAGGACAGTCACTATGATGTGGCGGGGGGGTGTGTGTATGTGTGCAAACCCCAACTGCTCAAAAAGCATTATCTGTTCAAAATATTGTGTCAGTTGCTGCTGCTTCTTGCAAAAATGTTTCCCTGATTACTAGGATAAGGGTAATACTAGAATCTTTTTCTAAAAACTACAGACAAACTTGCAGTAAACACAGATATTTGTGAATGTTTAGACTTGAAAAACCCACATATTCCTACAACAAACTTGAAAAACATTTGCAAATGTGTGATATTATGCAAAACTTTAAATACAAGGCAAAGAGTATTTTTCTCTGCCTCCCCTTCTCTGTTTACACATTGCGGTCTGAATCACCCTTTCCTTCTTCATCATTCGTGGGGTTGTGCCATGTAAGACGCTCCTCATAGAACTGGATAACAATCTGGGGGCAATGAACGTTGGCCTTCTTTGCTGGAACCAAGTCTGCTTCATCTGTTCCCTTCCATTTCATTAGGAACATAAGCTCTCCACTAGAATCTGTGGCACCTATAATACGTTCCGGTTCCAATCCCCTATCAAAACCTTGGGGTTTTTTGTCTTCATCAGTCTGCTTTCTCTTGGCTGGCTTCTTATCTTCAGGTGGTGAACTACCACGTTTCTTCCTTTTATCTTCCTTCTTTACCTGTTCTTTCTTTTTTCTGTTCTCTTCAAACTCTGCAATCAGGTCTGGACAATCCAGGTTCTCCTCTGGCTCCCACGTATTGTCGTCACTCGAGTACCCCTTCCATTTCAAGTAATATTCCACTTTTCCATTTCGCGTGCGGCGGTCCAAAACCTTCTCAACCGAAAATTCTTCTTCAGTATCTGAAGGCGAATTTTCTTTATCTGACTTTTTGCTCATGTTTAATTCTGTAATCAGTTACATGCACAACCTCATATTACTCAGCTCCTAAACGACAGACATTAAAAAACTAAGTCTCAATGCACGGGATTTCGGACTGAAACCTACCTGAAATGAAGCAGCCTGTGATGAAGACAAAGAAGAATGTATATACACGACACAAAAGTAATACTACACAAGATAAAATCAACCGTTTTCAAACGTTCACACCCTAACACACCACACTTCCACCTACCATTTCTAACCCTCTCTCTCTCTCTCTCGCTTTCACCATGGATTGTGACGCTGGCTTTTGGTACCTTGCACGGAATACCGCATTTATCGCGTGCTATCTGTGGTAGTCTTTATCTGCGGAAATTGACGGCAATCAATACCGACTTAGTTTGAGTGTAAGCGGGTATTTCGTTTTGAGTTTCTCATATAAGCTTATCCCTTTACTACTTTTTTTCGTTTCTGGTTCGTACCATTTACATTTATCGAGTAACGCAACGCAAACTTGTAATGGCAAATAACACTTACAGATACAGCACTCTCGTTTGGAAATAACAAAATTATCACAGATCGGAAGGATGGCTTTTGTATACGAGATAGCGAAAAATGTAAAAACTGCATAAATTCTACCCCTAACTGCACTTTTCTGCAAATTACTCGATTTCATTGTTGAAGCACCTCGTAAACAAATTAGCGTTTGCTAGGACTGGGATTGCACAAAGGGTATTTTTTTCCGTCGTTTTAATTAATTTCTTGGTATTCGTGTTTGGATATGGGGACTGCGTTACCATTGGATTTTAGAACTCACTTCAGTTTTACAGATGGACTCTAATTGCCGAGACACGCAACTTTCTTGTTGTACGTGTTGCACAATTGACATTTTTCCGCCCTCAGTGCAGGACCGGCATTAACAATCTCGACGCCCTGCTCTCCCCGCAAGCAGTCTTTCTTATCTGTATAAAGTTTTCACGTTACTATTAACGGGCGCGTAAATGTCTTAATACATAAACGTACCTACAAGGTGAAAAAGGTAAAGTTGTCCCTATACACGCCATGAAGTCATATATCGGAGTAGAGGTATACAGCTCCATTCATTCTTAATCGCGGCAGTACGTGGAAGTGGGTGTTCAACTTCGCGTCCCATCCGTTTTGCCCCCAGGAAAGAATTCTGGTACCCAATGGGAAGGAGGCTGCGTGGGTTCCAGAGCCAGTCAGAATGTTTTGGAGCAGAGGAAAATATCTTGGATTCCAGCCCTGGATCGTCGGGTCCCTACCCTAGTTTCTGCATCTAGTAAGCTATCCTGGCTTACACACAGATGCATTTATAAAAGTAAATTGCATTACACTGAATAGAAACAGTATAATGTATGGACAAAGTGCTGGTCTATGCCTACAAAATACTTGCATAAAACGGGGCTTATCCCGTTCGAGGTATTCAAATTTTTCTACGATTCGGAATAATCGAGGTTTTGAGCAATGGTGTTGTCAAGTGAAAGGGCAGCTGGAGAACTCTTTCCTACTTAGTTGAGACACAGATAACCTTGAATAAGTCTTAACGAGCATAAGTTTTAAAATCCTCTTCTCACCATCAACGACGGAAACTGAAATAATTAACAAAATTCTTAAAGAAACCCATATACTTTGTATATCTATTAGGGTAGGGACCTTCCATTTTGAAATTCTTCAAGAAATGTAAAATATTTAGTGGTGTAAGAATTTTAAGTTTTTCATAAAACCGTTAATTTCAATTAATTCGTCACATATGTACGTTCGAGCCAACGGTTGGCGAACACTAAATATCTGGAGAGTGGTTTATGAGCCTTTTTTTTCCTGTAAATTAGTTAATCTTTTATAGGAAACAGAAGTTTCTGCATGTTCATGCCATTAAGCGTATCGTTTTGAATTGGCATCAAAGTGGTATCGAGTAACATGTTGAAAAATTCAATCTCAAGCTTTCTTTCTGGTGACATGGTTGGTTTATCGTGAACTTCACAGTGAAAATCACAAACAGAAACTGATGTTCAACTTGAAGATCACAAACAGGTACCATGGCTGCTGAAGTAGAAATTAAAACCACTTTTGGGCACTTTCATATAGTCGCGAAAAGAGCCTCTTAGCTTCGTCATGTCCGTCCGTCTGTCCACAAGTATAAGCGCGGCTCCCACTGAAGGGATTTTCATGAAATTTAATACTGGGAACCTTTATGAAAACACGTGGGGGCACTCCAGATTTCTTTAAAATCGGACAAAGATGTCGGGCACTTTATAAATTCACCACCAATGCAATTCTGTGCAACACCCAATATTTGTATTTGGTTGACAATGACATGTAGCTTAACAATACTCCCAGAACGCATTGTTGCATCTCCATCGCAACAATGATTACGCGAAAGCGCCATAATGTTAAATTATACGTACACTACCTATCGTGTCTTTATATTATTTCTGAAATGATGACAAACTGCAGACTTACAAATATCAAAGATGTGACTTTGTTTGTCATTTGCTGTTGAATTAAGTTGTTTAGTACTTAATGTTGGTATTATTGGTGCGTAAGTTTAACTATTTGCGTATTTAAATTAAGTCACCAAATTAATTAGAAATCAATGAATTACTGCTTCGTGGGTGGACCTGAGAAGTGCCTCGGCGACTAGCGACATCTTTTATGACTATCTGAAGTGTAGAAACGTCGGTAGTTGAGATTACTATAGACCCTCGAAAACGATGTCGCTAACTACCGCAAATAGCCAGATATGTGCGGTGGTGCTCCATATTGCATTCATCTGTGCGTGGAACTATGCAAACCATTGATAAGATTTAAACTACTGTATTTTCCCACCAACACGGAAAGCAGGGATTAGCCGTCGCATATACGTAGGAGTATGGTGCTAGCAGGAGTAGGAGTAGGAGCTGTGTGAAATGGGGCAGTGTGATGTATAGAACGTTTGTGGTGTGTGGTGTTCGGATGCCGTAATTTGTATTGACAGTATTAAACATGGATTATTGTGAATCTATTGACAAGGACGCAGATCCTACAGTCGTACAAGAAAATACTGAAGTAGACAGTTCAAGTGTGAGGAATGATTGTGACGGTGAGTCATTGACTTTGTGTTATTGACAGGATATAACGAGAGGTACTTTGTGTGGAGATCACTTTAAGTAGAGCGGGAGATAAATTCTTGGTGTTACGCGTTGTATGCATGATGTATAAATTGTGCTGAAAAGAGGAGAATGACGCATTTCATCGTTCATCCCTTAAGCGGGATCGTTTAAATGCGTGGCTCGGGGGTAGTGCGGGAGCAGCATTGATGGTAGTTAAATTGGACTCACACAAGGAGAAAAGACAATAATATTTTTAGCCTCTGCCTTTTCTGTACAGTTATAATGATACATGAATTTGTACAGACTAATTATACCAGACGCAACTGTTTGAGACAAGTCTTTTGTCACCGGTCTGCTTGGGTGGAATTGCTAATAAAGTTTAGAGGCAAGAACAGAAAACCAGACATGATATTTGTAGGTAATCTGTTGAATTGGAGGAAGGATGGAAAGGACAATGTTCAGTGGAATCTGATTATGCAGGAACACAGACTGAAAACGAATATGGTCAGAATGATGATCATGAGGATTTCAGGGGACCTAGACACACACGTCAGAGTATAAAGTGAACAGTTATAAGGCAGACAAATTTATTTTGGAGTAGTGTAAGGCCATGGCAGAAAATTAGTAAAGAGGTCAGTAGGTAAGTAGAAATAGTTTTAAATTTTATCAAGCTGTGAATGGAATATTATCACATATTCCAAAACAATGCAACATCACAACTGATGAAATATGTATTAAAACAGTACCATCAATGAATACTGAAACATGAATCTGTATACGGAGAAACAAAAACAAAATCCAAACAATTGATATGACATTTCTGAGAAGCACTGAAAGGGAACAGGAAGGGACAGAATTAAATTCTTAATAGTAGGTTTGGAGTTCAGAATTTGTTAACACAGAGCACTGAAATGGTGTGCATATGAAAAGAATGGCTAGAACACGGGTACCAAGAAATTCTTTAGGATTAATGAAAGAGATTTGTGGGACAAACCAGAAAAAGGTGATTTGGACACATCAGGAATAGAGAAAGAGATGGCAAGGAAGTGGGAAAAAGGAAGAGACTGGAGATTTTTCATCTATTGACATGTGCAGAATGGAAGTGACGCTAGGGCAGTGCATAGACAGGGAAGTTGAGGGCAGGAGGAACAAAGTTAAGTGATGAAACCCGTCCGCCCCCTCCAGCAGGATGCAGCAGCACTGCTGGTATCTGTTTCTTTGAAGAAGGACTGTGAGTTAGGACTCGACACAACTAATCTAATACCACTTAATTTTGGGCAGGCTTGTGTATGTGTGTAATGATTTGTTGCTGTTTCAGAATTTGAAGCTTTGGTTATAAATCGTAGTGCTGAAAGATCTGCACCGATATCTTCATCGTGTAGTAACCGGTTGACAAATGTAGACATGTCTGAGGAAAGAATGCGGAGAAAGTTGAGGTTCTTCTTCATGAATCCAATTGAAAAGTGGCAGGCAAAACGTAGATTTCCATATAAATTTTTTGTTCAAGTAGTGAAAATTATTCTGGTCACTGTACAGGTAAGATAATGCTGTCACAGATTTGCTGTTTCTGAATTCATGTATTGAAGAATTTCAAACTAATGAAGCGGTATCTCTGTTGCAGTTGTGCTTGTTTGCTCATAGCCGCTATAAACACGTGAATTACACATGGGACAACCGCATTTCATTCTCCCACCTGTTTCTGAAAGGATGGGATGCAATTAGAGAAGTGAACTCGTATCCTCCTAGTATTGGACCGCTTGCTCTATACAAGATTGACGAGTTCTATGAAACCGTTGACTATGCTGTCACTGGCGTAAGTCACACGTGCACTGGCTGTGCAGCAGTATTATGTAGGTAGCTGGTTGTAATCCCAGGTGGGGCTCATTTGCCTCAGACTTGTGGCTTTAGAGTTGGGCCAGTCACTTAACATTTTTTGTGACTTTCATTTCCTTGCTGTCTGAAGGAGGGAGACACATGCATCTCATTTGATGCTGAAATGTGTTTGATTAACCCTTTAAAGACGAAGCGTATCTGTTTTATATAAGGACTCAGTGCGTACCGCGCAGTAAACACTCTTCACTTCGGTTATAAAAACCAGTCTCTTAATGTTTTATAAGGCAAACTTGCTGTTTGTTCTGCGATCCGTACAAAACACATAAACGCAATGTGGGCATCACGTAGAATTTTTTAATGTTAAACCTGGTGGAATGTAAAGGTACTGCTAGGCTTTAAAAGGTTAAGGGTCATTTCAAAAGTTATGATTCCCATTTTACAAAATGGCTGGGTGGTAATGGAAATGCTGTTCTAAAACCAAGAACTAGTAAACTACAGTACCATTTACTAATGTGCATATTGTCATATTCATAATGATCGAGGCCTTCATCTTAACTGTCTCCCACAATTCCATCTGCACCACTTAGCACTGCTATTCAGTTTACATCAGCTTCAGATTAAACACACCAGTTTTCTCACATTTGTTTACTTTGCTTGCAGTGTTCATTTAGCAGTAATTTGTCTTAGTTTGCATTGCATTAGATTAGTTTAGTTAGCTGTTTCTTGATTGGCTGCAGTATGTGTGTACAAAGTATGATGCTATGTGCATTGTATATTAGGTTACATAACAACTGTTATGTCATTTCCTCATTTCCAGAGAAACAAATTTAACCATTAACTTATGCCTTGGCGCCATTCATGCCGCTGGGCATTCAGTGTCCTAATGCCACTGGTAGTTTTTGATTCAAACATAGATGATTTGAGGTTCTGACAGGAGTGAAAATGACATGTGATTGACAGGTTTGTGCCAACATGTGGAAGATATGCTGCCGGTGCAGGGTAATAGGGTAAACTGCACTGCTACAAAAATGGTACAGAGAACGGGGACTGGCTATTCCCAATTTTCCCTTCCCTGTGTGGGTACAGTTTCCCCGCCATACATTTCACTGTTCTGTCCTGAAGATGGAGGGAACGGGTTTGTCTAAATGTTGGTAGATGTGTATCAAACTACATGCTGTCACATCCCATCAGGTACAGACAAAGAAATTTATTCGCTGTCAGCATTCTGGAAAAAGGTTGCCATTCCTTTTTACACAAATTGAATGCTCCTTAACCTTATGGCATCAGACATTACAATTTAATGTTATTTAACCATGCCTGTTTTGTGAGGCACTGCAATAGCCATGAAGATTTATTGCATTGTGTTGCATTAAATTTGCCAAAGTGTTAAACGGAAAAGCATGATCCTTGAATACAAAAACTCATACTGGATGGTTTGTGACACAGTTTTACTGAGGCAAGAATGTGATTTCACTTATACATATTGTGTGTGTGTGCGTGTACGCGCGTGTGTGCATTCGTGCGCACATGTGCGTGTGGAAGTTGGTTGTTTATCCTAAGTAAGTGCCAGCACATATATCAGTGTTGCAGTGGAACTTGAGAATATGTTTATACTCTATCAGTTTATTTTTAGATTAAATTTGTGACTTTGTTAATGTTTCAGTATGCACATCTCGTCGATGCCATTGGTCCATATTCATACACAGAGGAAGATAATTCGATGCTGCCTCCTGTGCTTTGCTTGTACCAGTATAAGGAGGGTATCATCTTCGGCTTCAATGAGAGTTATGTTTTTAATAGTGACATCGAGGAAAGTGAGTCAATCATTTGTATTCGCTTGTTTTAATATGTATGTTGTAGTTACTGTAGTCCAAGATATGTGTCAAAGCCCTTCCCATCATTTCCAATCCCTTTTGGCTGGAAGTGAATTTTCATCAAATTTAAAAGCAGTGACATGTTCGTGAGGAAGCATGTAAAACTTGTGCCCTTTGTCATTACTGTATACATACTACTCGAAGATCTGTTAAAGAAGTTGCAAAGCTTTCATGTTCGCCATGTGATTGTAGCGTTGTGAGTAAATCTGTAAGTTTATGTTGCAAGGCGTCTGACTGCGGGCCTGTGTAAGTACATTGTGTTATCAGAAGCATGGAGGATAGGTAAGGGTTATTCTCAGATTAGCATCGAGTCTGTGTGCTTGTAATAAACATGTGGACTGAAGGGTGTGTTTTGTTTATAGGATGCCTGAACCTCACAGTAGAACCCAATGTGACTGCAGGGAGCTTTTCTAGTAAAGAATCTGTGAAAAGGCATGGCATTGACGTAGATTTCTCTGCTCTCGTTAGAGCAACTGTAACATTTTCTTTAAAGACGGTGAACTTCAAGGCAGCTGGACCAATTACCCCACCAGATTGCTATAGGTTTGATGTTGTGGTAAGAAACTGGATATCAGTGTGTATACAATTACATAGTTTGTTAATACCTGACATGTACGAAGATGAGCGAGGCTTGTGTTACAATAACTGCAGGGCCTTACAAGATTTCCAGTCTGTAATACAGTTATAATGTTGATTAATTTTATAATCTTGATTTAAAATCTATGTAAACACATTTATTGATAAGGTAATAATATCATAGCTTACCATGTTCTGTGGAGGCATATTAAAATATTTTCTAAAGCACAACTAACTTTGTGTGAGATGATATTCTTTCAACAGTGGCTGTACAAAATACTGTTATGTGGAATGTGATGCCCATAGTTGGTTACATGTTAATGGCCTTCATGGTGGAAACTGCTCTGGTGATGGAGGTGGCAGGTTCCCTGTAAATGTCTGTTAATTTCTAGCAGGCTTCATGGTGTCACATCCCAGACAACAGTATTCAACAGCACAGGTAACTGTTTGCAGTCCACAGTCAGTGTGAGTTGACACAGTGGGTAGCATTGGCCAAGTAACGTACAGGTATGCGCATAAATAGATAGCCCATTTGGTAATGTCCATGTGGTTCAGAGTGTATCCCACCTCATAATGTGCCTGCCACATATATCTTACTACCTCTGTTTGAAAATGCTTGTATGCCTGGATTCATTATTAACATTTCTGAGGGAATGATATAAGTTGCATTTGAAACAAATAATTTTGGATCATGTTTGTAATGGAGAATAATACATAATGTGGTATTTCCTGTTTTATACAACTTCCCATTCTTACAGGGTAGTCAGGTTAAAGAAGTTGGGAGAGTTGCATGTCAAGGTCAAGAGGGAGAAATAGGAAACGTATAGAGAAATTTGGTAGAAAAGCCATTTGGTACGTGAAGATTCAGCTGGGAGGATAATACAATGGTGAGCCCTAGGGCTGTAATTTATGGGGATATGACATGGATTGAATTGTGTCACACTTGTGTTGGGTGACAGGCATGTGAGTTAAGCAGCCCTGAACCACTTGTTTCTGTCAATTTTTAAGACTGCTGTGCACAGTAGATGTTTAAACGTTAATCTAAATTATTTTATTTGCAGATAACTTTTGATAATGAGGACCATGATGGACAAATGGTACTGTCACTGGATGCTGATCCAGTGCATCTCTTTTGCAAAGGCGATGTGGAGTATTTTGGTGAGGCTGCCCTCTTACTTCAAGCATATATTGTTTGTTTGTTTGTTTGTTTGTTGTTTCCTGTGGACAATGATAGAAAACTAAACTTGTTATAAGTTCAGGCACTGAAAAATATTAATCCTACAATATGCACACAAACTGTGCCTGCGTGTGGTACACAGTTTGCACGTAGAAAGTCGGACAGTTTGAAGTCTGGCTGCAATACAGTAAAGGGTTTAAATCTTGAATGCGTACAGACCCTTAAGAGATGGGAAAAGATACTAAATTTTACAAGTTAATTTAAACTGTTATTTTTATAGTTAGCATAACTGTGATTTCATAGCATTTATACATCCAAAAATGTAAATTTGTGTAACCATTATACATTTGCCCAGGTGAAAGAAATGCGTAATAAAATGGTTGCATTTCAGTGGATAATCGATTGGATTCCACACTTCGCAGCATTCTCAATTCATTGGTGATTATGATCTGCAGCATTTCATTGATCCTGTGTTCTCGGGCCATTTACAGAGCACAACAGCTGAAGTCAGTACGTATAATATTGCATTACACCATCTGCGCATTACAAACATCCATATGCTGAGCACATTATTTGAAGAAAGTTTCAAGTGAATATAATGTACTACAATTAATTTCAAAATTAGTGTGTTGCAAATACCTTGTTTCTGACTGAAGCATCGCTTCACTGCCTTCTGACGTTGCGTGGTATGATGCATGCATTTACATGGACAGGTGTTTGTTGTTTCAGTTAACCATGAGTTTTTTCCGAAAGACATTAAAGAAAGATTTGAGTGCTGAAGGACAGTTGGAGTTCCTGAATATGTGGTACATCATGATAATTGTTAATGATGTGTTGATTATACTGGGATCTGCTATTAAAGAACAAATTGAAAGACAAGTAAGTTGCAACATTCATGTGCTGTATGTGTGAAAGATGAAGGTAAGAGTAAAGTTAAGGTTTTTCTGTATTTAAATAAGGACCATAGCAAGAAGGTATATGGGCGGAGTACAGGTGTAGCTCCATGCATTCTTAATCTGGATACCAGATGGAAGTGAGTGGTCAGCTTCGTGCTTTGGTTGCTTAACTTCTGGTTAGAACTAGAGCTCCAGGTGTTGAAGAGTTTTGTGCTTGTAAAATGTACACTGGTGTGTGTTAAAAAGCTGTGTCAAAATCGTTGCAGGTGGGGAGATGTAGAATTTGATTTGGTGTTGAAAATAATTTAGTGCACAGTTTATACAAAATGTTACTGAAGTTAAGGGTATGGTAGTTTCAATACGGAATTACAGAGTAGTGACATATTATCATTAAGGTGTCCTGCTTAATGAGCCCCCTCCAGATTTTTAAAAAAATGTTGTACTATGAGTGTTTCTTTGTACTGAGCAGTGTTTTCATATCTTCTGTTTAGCAGTATGCTGGAGATCAGTGGAACATCTGTAGTGTTTTTCTGGGTACTGGGAATCTCCTAGTATGGTTTGGTGTACTGAGGTATCTCGGATTCTTCAAAACATACAATGTAAGAAGCTGATGTTAATATTTTTACAATTAAAGAAGTGTATAATTAGTGTTATGAATCACATTGTGTTATAATTAGTCTGACAAACCCAGTAATGCTAACAAATGTCAAGTTCCCAAACCATGAGTTTGCACTGTATACTGTACATTAACAAGGCTTTGTTCTTTATAAACTTTTTAAATGTTGGTCA
Source organism: Coptotermes formosanus (assembly GCA_013340265.1). Taxonomy (NCBI): domain Eukaryota; kingdom Metazoa; phylum Arthropoda; class Insecta; order Blattodea; family Rhinotermitidae; genus Coptotermes; species Coptotermes formosanus. The sequence goes on from BLKM01012994.1 coordinate 1,118,465, forward strand.
TTCTTTTCTGTATCTAGTTACTGTTATACAGGAGTTCTTTTTTTTTTCAGGTCATTATTTTGACCCTGAAAAAGGCAGCTCCTAATGTTGCAAGGTTCCTTCTTTGTGCAGTGTTGTTATATGCAGGATTTACATTCTGTGGCTGGCTTATTCTGGGACCCTATCACATGAAGGTACACCTAAATTTTTTACATGTGTCTTGTAGTTTCTTCCCATTTTGAATTTAATTTTGAGGCATTCTTTCACACGTGTGCATAAGTGGAACATTTTTCATTTCAGCAGAGTACTTATTTATAGAAGTTTATCAAAATCAGATGTGGTCTCTTAACGTAACAATAGATGACGTGAGACTGTGAATGTGCGCCTTATCCTGTATACACGAAGTGTGTACAGTGTTCATTCCTGCGTGTTATGTACATCAATGTTATGTTGCCTGACCTGATTTGTCCTGCAGTTCCGGTCACTGGCCAGCACCTCCGAATGCTTGTTTGCTCTCATCAATGGGGATGACATGTATGCGACATTCTCTATCATGTCCTTCAAGTCACCGATGCTGTGGTGGTATAGCCGTATATATCTGTATTGCTTCATCTCTCTTTACATCTATGTAGTGATCAACTTATTCATTTCTATCCTTGTGGATGCCTACGAGACAATCAAGGTAAACAAAATTATGGTCTGTTCTAGAGTGGCTGTTCCGATTATTAACGTTAATTCTGAACACACAAATTAATTCTAAAGGAAGTATGTTAGTAGTCAAATAATACACAGATTGAGATTGATAAAGCGGATTATTCACTACAAAAGGCAGGAAGCCAGTCAGTTTTTGAATTAGAATTTCAATTCAAACTACAACTTCCTTATCCAGAAGCTGTGGAAAGTTACATGTCCTGCAAATCGTATTGCAGATACAGTTTAAACTGTGTCTGAAGTAATTTAATGGAAAATATCTCTGTATTGTTCAAACCAGAAATACTATACAGACGGCTTTCCTAAGAGCGATCTTCAAGCGTTTGTGGCAGCCTGTCCAGACGAAGCTTCAAGTGGAATATATCGGAGTGAATCGTCTAGTTCGCTTGAAGACTTGATGAATAAGATGTGCTGCTGTAAAAAGTGAGTGAATGTGCCTTTTGTACTTAATTGAACTTCTGATTAAAGTTCAGGATTCTGAAGAACATGGGTACAGGGAGTCCAGTACCAGTCCAATCAGTTCAGCAATGTCTTGTTAATACAATTTTTAGAGAAGTTATGATTCAAAATATAAACTGTTGCTGGTAAAGTTCTGAACTGTCAAGCAAATTTCCATCCCTTTTTCTATACTTCAATATGGACCTGCTTAAATAAACTTGAAAGTTTGGTGTAGCATATTTTAATAATTATCAGTTAACTAGCACAGTGGAGTGCAGCTATTAAAAGTAGCATATTTTAACAGGCAGGAAGAAGTAAACATAATAAAGATTTATTTGTGAAACTGTGTTTAATATAAGGAAAATAAGTAAACGGCACGTATTGTGTTGTGTTGGCAGTAAGTTATGAGGGCATAGTAGAATAATGTTGTGCCATCTTGTCATTGTTCTGATTTATTAATTTTTTTATGTTAAGCATTTGTGTCAGTTATTAGAAGACAGGGTCACAAACTGACATTGTAGAATTGTTACTTTTTTGCTGATTCTCCAGAATACGAGGAACCTTCGGCATTAAAGATTAAATTATTTAGAGGATTCAGGTCTTCTGTGATATGATGCCATGTCTTTGGGCCGTGGTTCCTGATGTTTTACAGGACCATTATCCCTCCATCTTGGGGGTAAACCAGTCCAGCACCACATACCACAAGATTTGAATCCTCAGCAGCATAGGTGTGAAAACCTAAGTCTCACATTTAAATTACTTAGTTTGTTCATAACCTATCTAACAGCATATTACCGCCTTATGAACTACTGCACTTTACTGCACGTTGTGATTGATGTAACATTTTTGTCATTTCTGCATGAAATGCTGGGGCAGTGAGGGGAGTCACAACTGCAAATGGATTCTGCATTTCTGCATAGTAAAAGGCTCATTGACTTGGACATGCTAGAATTCTTTGTGGTAATGCAGTAGGAGGAACCTGACATTGCTGTGATGCACTGCACAGATACGTACTGACAAAGCTTGTACTGGATGGAGCCTCAGAATTTCAGATATTGCGTCACTGGACTCCTTCATTTATGGTTGTGTGAAGCTGTGTGAGACGTCTGTGCTGAATACTGCCATTCTACATGTAGTTTGGGACTCAGCTGTTGGCCCTAGAAGCTGGGGAAATGAAATGAGCCAGCCACAGACCTTAGTCCCAGACTATACTTGTATAACAAAAACCATCAAACCTTTGACTCTGGTTATGTATGGAGCGTACACTGACAGATGTAACGTGAAGATTCAGTTCTTCTGGGATCTGACACTGTGTTGTTGGGTGACAGGTTCCTGACTTTCTGAATGATCATACTTCCTTCGAAATGTCAGAAAGCACTCAGCCAATGACACGTGTCTTCAGCAGCATGGCTGTGAGAACCTCAGGTCTTGCAAACATAAGATGCATCACTTGCTGCGCGATATCTGAGGGTTGCGTGTCAGTGTAGCAAAATGATACTTAATCTAGAATAATTGTCTAGAAAAGGGTCATAATGTTATCAAGAGGCATGATTTGTAGCATTTTATTTCCATAATTTACTGATACAAGACGCTTAAGAAATTGTGCGTGTCTCTAGTCATGACTGTGTAGATCTTATTTTATATTTGTCTTTAAATGGCTTGTGGCCACATAGTGGGTCAGTGTTAATTTTTGCACGTCTGCATGCTTTTGGTACAGCATAATATGCATGTTTTTGCAAGAGCATATAACATGATCATCCAATATCTGCTCTCCAGAAAAATAATTCATAACCTTACATATATTATAGCAGGATTACATCCACAAAGGCCCGTCATAGTGCATGACAGCCTTCGGCGTCAGTCACACAAACACAACAGTCCTGCCTCAGTCACATTATTGCAGCTACCGTGTAACTAGATGAATACGGGCACCTCCACCATTCTGACCATCGAAACACACTAATCTACACGCACATGACTTCACACACTCTCCTGACTTGTGACATTAGCCTTGGCTCACAAACATTACCCATGCCTGAAGCTGGAGGCTTTGTGGAGTTACTCCTGCTATTCTGTAGACTAACATACTAGTTTCTTAGTTCCATATTACCTCCAGAGGTGAACAGTGCAAACTTGCTGGGCATAATTATATTTTGTACACCCTTTAAAGAAATAAAGACTTTGCTACACAGGCATTTGACTCAAGAGGTGTAACTTACAAAAGGTTATCAACCTGAGGCACACACTCTGCTCTCCTCCAGTCATTGCCTCACATTTGGTACAGCAAGGCATCTGAAACTTGACTGTGAAGTATCAGTGTGCAGGAACCTTGCCCACATATCATTGGAATTTCAGTAGTAGCAGTTAGAGAGGTAAAGTTTTCCTTGTTTAAGCACCATGTCATGAAGATATTTAGGTGTATCGGGGCATGAAGGCAAAGTGCCATGCATCCTTAATCTTAGCACTAACTGGAAGTGATTTGTCAGCTTAAAGCTCTTGTGGCTTGTCCCTTAATCTTTTAAAGCCTAGCAGTAACATTACATACCACTAAGTTTAACATTAAAAAATTCTATGTGGTGCCCACATTGCATTTATGTGTTTTGTGCGGATCTCAGACCAAACAGCAACTTTTGCCTTATAAAACATTAAGAGATTGGTTTTTATAACCGAAGTGGAGAGAGTTTACAGCGCGGTACGCACTGAGTCCTTATATAAAACAGATACGCTTTGTCCTTAAAGGGTTAATGAAACAGCCCCCATCGGTACCTGCCAATTCAATGGGAGAATGGATGCGTTTTGGGATCAGAACAGTTTCAACACTAAAAACACAGTCCGAACAGTAACACACAACAAAATACGTGGGCATTGTCTTGCAGTTAATATCTTACAGGTTACTACTGCTTGACACACTACTGTAGCGAAGTGTTAAAACAAACAGTACCATTTCATCAAACATTCATTACTAATTCTCATACAAGATCATGGCTATTTGCAAAGCAAAGCTGGGAATGTAGCGATATTGTGTTTTGTCTGTCAGCTGTGAGAGCAAACTGCTTGCATGTTCTGCTTTGAAGGGCAAGAAATTATCGTCTCTTGTTTGCCAAATGGACGTTTGCCTGTGCATGGGAAAAATAGGCATAATTTTGTCTCTGATATTAAAATTCCCATTTTCAGTGCTGTTTCACTCATGAAGAGAAGTTGCTCCCACTAGCCACAGAAACTTTGGATCAAAATGCAGGTATTTTCAGAGGCTGGAGTTATAATTTTTCAACTTGCATTTAGTGAGGCTTTTATTTTACACAAAGCGTTGTTGAATTGGCATCTTAAAGATGAAATCAATATGAGAATTATTTTTGACTTCAGTAATAACTACTGACAATATGTTAGGCTTTCAAAACAGCCCATATAAGGAATTATATATATATATACGACTTTGTATTTTGTGTAAGTGGTACACTTGAAGAAACAGCACGTGTAAAGTGTGTGTTTTGCAAATTAAGTTCTTTCTGAAGAGTTACATTCAAACACAGCCCTTTTAAAGCAGAAGCCATTAAGAAAACAAATCACGGACAAATTACACAAATATCTGTGCTTATCTTGCACTTCTGGCCTTGCCAGTGCAAAAGAAATACCCATGAAACACATGGCTAAAAAAATAACTGCGCAGTTAAATTAGTATTTGTGTGAGTACCGTATTGGTGGGGGGTGGGGCTGTTCAGTTCAAAGACTCAAACTAGCATGTTTGATCTCCAAAGAGCACTAGTCCCCTGCTTTGGCCATTTGGCTGTGAGTGAATGTGGACATTGAAGTCTTCACCTGCAGTTCCCACAGAACTGAGTCACACATCTTGGAAAGTCAGTAAACTTCAGCCAGTCTTAATCTTCAAGTTAAGGCGCACATACTGGTGCCTTTCATTAACAGATATCGGTAGTGGATGAAAGGTGGAGAGAAGCCACACACAGACAAATACGGGCAAACTGTGATGGCAGTTACACATGTATGTCACTTCTGGTTTTGGGCTTTGAAAATTTTAGGTGTTTAATTTCAGTTTTACATGTACAAACTGCAGAACTTTGAAATGGAACTGAAGCCAGAAGAAAATGCCTTTGTTACATTTTGTATGAAATTTATTAAAGAATTTGGAGGATATTAAAATACATTTATGGACAAATGATTAGTGTTTCTTGGTCAATATAATTTGAACATAAAATGTAAAGGTTTGAGAAATGTGAGCAGCAGCGGCTTGTGGAACTAGCTGACGTGATGTTGGTAGCATTCATAACTGTCATTGTTTGCCTGTAGTTTGTTGCCCACGGTACTGAATATAAAAAAATTGTGTAAAAAGGGAGTAGAATATAAACCTAAGTTTTTTTAATACTGTAAATGCAAATTGTAGTCAAATACCTGTTCTGGTGGGATGGGTTCTGTTGTTCTTGATATTGGATAATTACTGCCACTTGTAGAAACATAGTACAAAGCACCAGAATAATGTAGCTGAGGGAGCAACTTGTGAAGTACAGGCAGAACGTGGTTCATATCCTTGCTGTCAATAACGTTAACAGTGAATGGGGTGACGGGACTCCAGTTTCAGTTAAAAGTGCGTTGTGTTTGTAGCCAGACCGTGTCTACACTTTGCCTTTCAGGAGCAGGTTAGAGGTTTTACATGGAATTTTGGGGAAGTCTATCTCCAGTTTTGGTTCTTGTGTAGGCATAGCATGTGTTGGGGTTGTGAATCTGTAATGTGTAAAATGAAATATTCTCACACGTGTTTCTTATTCTTTTCAAATCTATTTAACAATTACCTACAAATACACAATCATTAATATAGTTTGTCTTTTTTTATTTCAGGAAACCGTATAGTCTATTGTCTGGCAGCTCAACCCATTCTAAACGTCTGTCTTCAAATATTGTTGGTGCTCTGTGTATATAGGTTGCATTTTTGTCATATTTACTTATGTAAATATGTTTGGTTCAAGTTATTCTCATTCCAGAAATGTATTTTATGAAATGTGATTGCAGTAGTCTCCTGGTAGCACCAGGTGTTTGTGCCAAAGTGGAGAAGATTTTTGTGTCCACGTATTTGTCTCTGTATATAGTGTTCAACTACAAGTAGCAGCGAAGGGGTCTTCGGAAATGACCAGAAGCATTTAGTTGTGTGTGTTTAATACTGATATTGCTGAAAATCTCCATGCATTTGCAAGAAGGTAGAAACTTTACACATTATCATCCTTGTATCTAGAGTACCTGGATAAACGGATGTCATAAAACCCCATCTGCAATGTATAAACGTGTTATCGTAGTGAATATATTAGTTGTATATTTTGTACAATTTTCAATTGCAGTGTTTGTGAATACCAAAGTACTGTGTAAATACGGACCATAAATTTGGGTACCTGATATTTGCAGATCCCTTTATGCAGGCTAATCTCCTGCATAAAGAGCAACAGCTGTAAGCGAGGCTGATAAGTTTGCTGAATAATGAGAATGAAGTGTTTGTTTGAATAACTCGTTATGTTCTGTATTGTATCTTGTATTGAAATGATGTGATACTGTACAGTTATGCCCACGTAGGAAATCATGTATAAGCAGTAAAGTTTAGGGCAGATTTAAAAATCAAGAAATTAAAGCATTGTGATTAATATTACAAAAATAAATTATTGAATACTGCATATGAAATATCTTGCAGTACCTTCTAGTTCCTCACCAAGCCGACGTGAAACAACTACATTCCCAAGATTTCTGTTCTGGGATGTGATGCCATGTAGTTTGGTAGGTAGGTAGGTACCAACATTTTGCAGGAACCTACTTCCTCCATTTTCAGGATAATGCTGGAACTAGCAAGTTGCTCTGAAACCCTGCTATCTACCGGACCACTCAGCGTCACTGCCCACAAGATATGTATATTTGTAACATACTGTTACCACAGCCTTCACAACTGCTTTTTTAATTGATCTGAAGGATTCTTTAAATCTGTTCTTGTAATGCCCAGAGGTTTAAATGGATGTCTGGAGGTACACCTGGTCTTTCAGAAAACTTGATGTGACTCTGTCTGAATGCTTGCTATGTTTTGCACAGAAGGTACATACTGCACATGTGTGCAGCTATTCAGTGCATGTTCACACAAAATGATCACTACTATATTTCTAGTTGGTGTCAGCATGGGTGCTGTGGTCTCTCATAATGTCTCAAATTCACGTCTGCTATCAAACAGGTGGAAGTGCTCAATGTTTTGTCTGGACATTGTCCTTCTTTTAGATCTGCAGGCAGTCTGATGTCACAAGCTGTCTCGTAGCCTACCCTTCCTTTGCTTTATTACATGCCACCCTTTCCTGCTAAGCTCGTGGTACCTGTCGACTACACTGAGTAATCACGACTTCAGGCTTCTGCCGCAATGCTGATGTGAACTACGCTCTTGTGGGGTATAACGCAGCGTCGAGTGGTAATACTTCACCGACGTTTTTATCAGTCCCATCTTCAAGGGTCAAGAACTCTTCTTGGACTTCTTGACCCTTGAAGATGGGACTGATACGTTGTCCCAAAACATCAGGGAAGGATTACCACTCGATGCGGCGTTATACCCTAGAAGAGCGCAGTTCTCTACACTAAGCGATGTTACATCCAGTCATAATATGGGTGCTCCATTAAAGTTGGGTGGTCCTGCTGAAATGCATTTATATTGCCAAGAAATAAAATAAAATGAATGTCATAAGTAAAGTTTTGTACCATATTTGTAGAACTTAAAAACAGCCACAGACAAAACATTTGGCCCTTAATAAAAGTAAATGGCTTATGTAGACCCTACAATGTAACAACTTACATGCACATTCTGTTTGTTCAGCATTGTACAATCTGAGGCACAGGCAACACTGTGCACACCAAGGTTATATAGGGAATGGCCACACGGGTACAAGTATAACATAGTGGAGACTAGATTTAAATTTTCTGTGTGACTAGAGCTCTTCTTTTCTTTCCAGGGAACAGATTCCAGAGAGAGAACCGCTGATTGCTTGTCGCACAAACATTAGCCGGTAGCCTGTGATATTATTTAGAGAAGCAAACGTAGAATTTGCATGCGCAGAAAGTAAATTATATTGCTGAATTAATGAGACAAGTACTGTAGGAACAGTCCAGTTATATTAACTTGTTCCTTAACATTTCTCTCTTAAGCAAGAAGCAGTATTAGATATAAATCATCATCAGGAGACCTTGTGTTTTAAGTGTTTGTCAATGCATACAGTACCATTGTTTCCATGTACAAGACAGTAACATCTCTCAACTACAGTGTCCTATACACCAGGAAATATGGTAACCAGTTCTGGTGCATGGGGGAATGATCCCAGTGTAAGTGGTCACAATGGTTGCGTTACATTTTACTATCCACACTGTGTTCCTGACATGGAAGTTGGTTAGAAATTCCCTCAACAGAAAGCCATGCCATTGGTGAACTGGAACACTTGTCTCTGACATTTTTAAGCTCCCTTAGTTCTTCATGCATGACAGAAATGACGACAAAGATTACTGACTTCTGGCATGCGACACACTGTAATTGGTAAATTTCTGCCTAAGATGTCTGGATAATTTAGTACCAAAACTTTCCTACATGATTAACATATATATTGCCCTTTTAATATGTTATCCAGTTAAAAGGATTTCCCATGTAAGGAGCACAAGAAGTTCATCATGCAATGGACTTTTCACTTTTTGAATAAGTTTTTCACATCAAAGTCCTAATCCCCCCAGCTACCCTTTCATTAAATTTTTTCCCCACACAGTGATCGAGCATCGTGCTTGATAAGCCATCGTATTTGTGGTGTTATAATACACTCCATTTTAATGCCACTTAAAACACCACATGAGCGTAGCGTATGTGACATAAAACTGTGATATCAATTTTGACTACGCATTATGCGTAGACATTGTACATTTTTTCTGTATATGTAACTGTGTACAGCCTGAGGATGGCCTGACAAGCCAAACTGTGTAGCTGTGATATGGCTTTTTGATAATAAATATGGTTTAGGCAGGCAACAGGACAGTGAAGGTGTGTACCATCACAGGGGGGGGGAAAAAAAAAAAGCAACTGAACTTCATCCAACTCATTGCATTTAACTGAAGAGTACTGGAACAGCTGTTTCATCTACATATAAATAAATATGACATCTGGAGATCCAGCTGTTAACCCTTCTGTTACAAGGTTTAAATTCCAACTACTGCCCAGGACTAAGGAGTTTCAAATTTAAAGTACCCTAAAATGCAGTTGCTCAGTACAATGCATAGAGGCTGGTGATCAAGGCCTAATACTGTCAGGCAGATGCAATGATGCTTCTCATCTGCATTGTGGCTGAAGTGCAGAACTGTGCCTGAAATTGCAAATGGCTCACACTTTGGGTTGCTCAGGCAGAACAAAACCAGCAGTAAAGTTAATCAAATAGTATTACAGCTTCTTTGTTTCTATTATTGACAAAAATACTCTTACAAAATAAAAAATGCATCATCTCACCGAAAGGGGTTGGCTGTTAGTTTAAAATAATCAATATACATGCTAGGAAAGAACAGAAGGTTAAGGAGAACACTCAAGGGATGGCACAAACCCACAGCGATATGACAAATATTATGGCCGTTACTTAAAAGCAATTTCATTTAATAACTGTAACACAGACATCACCATTTCACATACTGAACACATTTTAGTGACTGTAACACAGACATCATCATTTCACATACCGAAAACATTACTTTAGCTCCAGCGAAGCCCTCATCTGATCTGCACAAATATCACAAAAAGGTGAAGCTCACAGTGACACCTCGTTCATGTTAATTACTGTACTTTGGAGGTGCCTGGTGCACTATCTCTATGGGAACTGGTGTCTTGCACTGTTTTCTTGAAACCTTCAAGGACAATCCCTTGAAGAAGGCCAAGACAAATGCTGCTGCCATTGTTCCCAATTCATCATTCATAATTACCATCCAATCTCAGTTGATACTAAGCAATATCTACAGTAAATAGCATCATTAAGTGGCTAATAAATCGATGAATCATCGCTGCACTACCCTGTTTCTGTATGCTAAATTACACACTAATGCTACCCAGTGAAGTGCTCATAAAATTAAATGTGAATCAGCATTACAGGCTTCTGGGATGTGAGGATGTTCAGGGTTGGACAGAGAGCCAGCAGGTTCCTCCAGAATATGAGATTTGAGATTCTCACAGCAGTGCTGTTGAACACTTGTGTGCCCTTAACATCTTCTGGGATGTTGTGTGGTGTTTGTGGCTAAACAATTCACAATGTTTCAACATTAAGATACTATAGTCCTGTGAAATGTCAGGAACCACTTATCAAATAACACTGTATTTTACTTTTCCTCCAAAATTTTGTTACACATCTCCCAAACTATATGGCATCACATCCCAGAAGACAGTACTCTTCATAAGACCAGGTGTTTGTGCTGGAACCTCTGCAACTTGTGTGTGGAGTTCTGTGTTGCTCTTCACACTTCTAAAACCTGTCAGGTTTAAGCTAATTTCTCAGTGCCAAAAACATTTCAATGCTACCCATATATAGGGATACAGGACACTTAAAAATGAGTTCGCTCCCTGGTTCCAGGCATGCTGTATGTCAGACAGTGCTGTGAGAAGCACGGCTGGCATCGAGATGTTAACCTACCAACATGTTCTGCAGTGTTAACAAAGACAGCTGTACCCTGCAGTATTCTCTGCATAACAATGTTACCAACATGTAACTCCCAGAGTAGCGTTCCTGAAATTGTGGGCCAAAAACCACTGTCAACCATTTTTAATGATCTGAAAACCAGCACAAGGAATAGGCCATTATCTTCATAATATGTTAAAACAAGGGTGAACAAATCCTGGGCACCGCGTTGCTTGAGTGACTGAATTTTTTATACTGGCATCTAATACTTGTAGGCCCTCATACGGAATTTGCTCCACTTTACCCTTCTGGAACCCACAATTTTGCGGTGGCTCCTAGATTTTTGTAAAATCTGTGCATCCCTGCATTAAAAAGTACATGACCTGAATCCCCAACAACACCAGTGCGCAGCCCTCAAATCTTGCTTTATGTTGCAGTGCAGTTCAGTTTAATAATAAACAGGCTATCTAGGGGGGCAGGACTGCAGTGATATGTGAACATATATATGTATATATGTAAATGTCCACAGTGTCCAGTCTGAGACACATGAGTTTAGAGCAATGACTTGCATTCAGTTCTCAGTCGCTGACTCTGCACTAGCAGCATGCACTCAGAGTGCAAGTACTTTCTATTCAACCATGCATGAAAGGGATATTCAAGTGACAGAACTCAGCAGTGGCAAGTTCAAACGTTCCAAGTGGGGGCTGTAAAATGTGATGTGATCGAAAGCTGGACCATCAGCTCACCAGCCTCACAGCAGGCACAATTCGTACAAATACAATTAAACCTTACGTCCTAGTATTAGTGAGAACACAGTACACTTTTGAAGTATTTGCGATATGTGTTCTAATATTAATTCAACCAGATAAGCCAAGGTTAAAAGTGATAATTTTCAAATAACTTTATCTTATAAGTGCTGAAAGCATTTATCTGATTACCCTTCAATTCCACTGAATGAAATCACATACCTCACGAACAAGCTATGACATGTGCCACAGCAACCAACAACTAAACCTTGTGCACTAGATATCTTGACAATGGAAACTGCGTACTTCACTGCGGGGGGAGAATGACAATTGGCGCACGTGGACGAGTCGGGGGACAGCTATGCAGGCTTTGCCTGAGACGAATCATGCCTAGGTGATCCATGTCTAGAAAAAATTAGATACACTGTTAATCAGGGTTAATAAAATGTGAATATGGAACATCATGTGCTAATAATGGTTACAATATAACAAATATTAAAATGAGTGAACCAATTGGGATACTATATATGGAGATGTTGACAACATGTAAGATTCAAATTCTCATGGTCAACACCAACATACACATGAGTACGCACACACAGAGAATATGTTAGGTAACCAAACAGAACACAACTATACCCTCTTCTGTGAAACCCTGTGTTGCTGTATACCAATCACTCTGTACAGCAACCAATAAAGGTTTCAGAGATGTAAAAAACCTGCCAGCTCTGTGACCCATCCTATCCAGACAATATGAGTTAGGGACTGGACTTTCAGTACAACGTTAAGTATAAAAGTGTAAAAATAGGTGTAAGGTTTCTGTGTTTTTAACAGCACTGAGTCAGTGCTGCAATACACATGTGCATTTTTTATACTTATACAGTGAAAATCGCTTAAGAAAGCCCCGGTTAAGAAAATTTCCCGCCTAAGAAGTGAGGATAAAAAAGCACCAAAATTCTCCCATTTCATTAAAATTACCCCTTTAAGAAATTTCCTGCTTAAGAAGTAGGATTTTCTTGGAATTTTCAAAATTTTCTTAATAGGATTTCACTTTTTATATTATATTAGACAGCTTTGTTGTGACAGCTCCAGTATTGAAGCACTCCAGCAAATCTTATACACCTGTTTTATCTTAAAACAATTTCTCGATTTAAAATCTTAGGAACCTACAGTAGTTCAAGAAATCTGTTAGCCCATTCACCACCAACACAGTCCTGTACCTTATCTACCCTAACAATTTCTACATGACAGAATATGGTGAATAGTTTAGGCACACAGTTCTACAGAAGCATGACATAAGGCTCTTCACTTATGAGGTTTAAAAACTTACAGCACAAGATATGCAATGCCCTTCAGGTCTGCTGCTGCCACTAATGCAACACTTGGTCCACATAAAATGATTACATATCATCTTATCTTCCATTCAGTGTTACAATACCAATTACAATAATAAGCAGCTGCGGGCAGAACTAGCGGATGAAATAGACAAACTTCTTTTACTTTATGTATACTGTCGTGAAATTAAATCATGCACACAACATTAACATACCCTGTCACTCTTACCTGGACAGCCATTCTGATCACACAGTGTATAATAAAAGACTCATCACAGATAAAAAAAACACAGAAATTATCTAATTATGGTGGCAGATATGTATGTCACCTCTGATACAAGGGGCAGTCAAGGCTTCTGGAAGCAGAGAGAGAGAGAGAGAGAGAGAGAGAGAGAGAGAGCATTGTCACGTGACACGCTGTGGCTGTGATTCCCAATTTTGCAGAGGATTCTCCGACACTGCTGGCATGTTTTACAACAGAAATTACAATTTCCTGTTATGTTTCAGCGTGTTGTCATATCACTCATCACACACACAAGTCCAGTTGCTATCAGCAAATACGGGAAGAACAGATAAGAATACTTCATTACTAAAATTTTATTTTTTTCATTTTCCCGATGAATTGGATCACTGAAATATCTGTCAAGTTAACATCTGTCATTAGAACTATCCTACAGCATACATGAAAGGGCTGGTCACTCAAGCACTAACTATCTGTCACACTATTGTTGAAAACTTTTCTTTTTGTTTATAAACAGCATCTTGAGTTCAGTGAGCTACTTACTAAGCAACAGTTCAAAAGTCTCCAGTGCAGTGATCCTGTCAGTTGAGTCTGGAGGACAGATACGGCTGAATGTGACTGGACTCCCGGTAACCCACAGGGCTCGTAGTGTCTGCTCCATTTTCGCAGCATCCAGTTCAAGTTGCTCCTCAGACCTGTCATAAAAACCCCACACAACAAATGACCACTCCAACTGACGGCTCCAGTTTTTAACTACAACAGGCATAACCAACTAACGAATACACTTCTGCTACTACTTCCCCAAGTCATGCACACGTCACTGTGGACAGTCTGCACATGTTTCACAAACAATGAAGTTTCCGCCTTCACGTTAAAAAGAACTGACAGCAGACCCTGTGTCCCTGAATTTCCAAACCAATCTTTGATATAGTATGATTGTCATGCGGTGCTAAAAATGGTTTCACCCAACACGTGCGCATTTGAGTATAATCTCTCACCACAAGACATTACACATTCTTAACTATACGGAATCACATACAAGTGGCTAGCTCAACGGCTGTGTGCGACTCATTTGCAGTATCATGATTTTGCCCCATGTTCTATTATGTAGCGTCACTTAATGGCTGATTTGCCCGTGCAGACACGACTTCACACAGGCCAGTTTCATAATGCATGATCAGCTGCAGTAAATTCTGTTCACAAATATGAAGTGCAGAGTAGCACAGACTGTGTGTACAGTCGAAACCTATATAAGGAAGAGATCAGACAAAACATGCTGTAGCAGATTTGGAAGGGTTTTAATTCCTTTGCAATGCACAATACATGAATTAATGATGAAATCTCAAATAGGTTCTTTGTTACAGAACACTAGATAATATCAATATGATATAATCCAATATGAATGTTTTCAAAGTGAAACTACAATAAAGGTATCAAACAAGAGGACCAAGGTCAAGATGGCAACAAGGACAGATGTTATTCAGAGAGAAAGACGAAGAAGGGAAGAAACTGGGATGTGAAATCAGAGCCACATGAGGGGAGGGGGGCATCAGCGCCTGGTTAAAAGAAGACACACGCATGTGAACTTTTACACTGTATTAGTTTTACATGTTTACTGCAGTGAACAGCTGACTCAGTCCTGTGTTCATTACAGTATTCACCATCTACCGTATATAAACTGTGAGGTAAGAGGTGCAACTGTGTACATTTGCAAAGGCCACAAATAGAGCGAAATGAAAGTCAACCGTCTACTCTTCACATTTTGAAACAGACTGCAAAAATGTGAATACTCTCAGGGCAACAGTTTGTCCTATACTGCTATCTGCATTTCAACATGCTTCCATTATATCTCACATTAAATATTAAATTAAAGTCAATTCACATAAGAATATCAACCTTTCTGGGCCAGTCACCTCCCCCACAGGAGGAGCAACCCGAACTTCGGGTTCTTCTTGTGGTTGAACCGCAGACAGCTCTTCAGCCACACGTTCCTGAGGAGGCACATCCTGGACAACAATCGGAGGTTCCTGTGGAACTTCTTCTGCAACAGCATCATGCTGCGCCTGCAAAAAACACAAAATAAAAAATAACTCCACTCTGCAAGAACAATTTTTAAAATATCAGACAATGCTTGTATGTACCGAGACTACATTGACAGGGAAGTACTGATGAGTGCTTAGACCAGGGCTGTGGAGTCGGAGTCGGAAGGAATTTTAGGTGGAGTCAGTAGAAAATGTACCGACTCCGACTCTGACCTCAATTTAAAATCTTAACTAGAACTCTAAATCCAGAGCCCTGATAGCTACAGTAACCATTAGACTTATACTTCAATAAAGTTTATAAGTCTAAAAAGTAGCCTGATGATTCACGTGGTGGTGCTGAAACGTCTTACAGGTTTACCATTCTTAATACATATTGAGCTTTTATGAAGGAGTCGGAGTCGGAAGTTTTGCGTACCGACTCCACATCCCTGGCTTAGACATGCATCTTCTGAACAGTGAGCAGACACGGGAAATACACACACAGATCATGCAGCAGAATGCAAACAGCTGAGATATGCTGATCATGTTCCTATTTTCACTTGTCCAATCTAGATCAAACCTTTTCTATAATCAGGCTCAAAAACATGCCAGCCTGATCCATGATCCTCGCAACTGTGTTGCTGCAGATTCAAGCCTTCTCAGATGTGATGTGGTGTCACATCTGAGAAGACTTGGATGCGATGCAGCGTCACTACGTGAGTAGCCCCTGACATTTGAAAGACTGTAGTACCTTCAAGACATTGGTAACTGTTTGCCTATTAACACAGCATCACATCCAAGAAAACTTGAACTTTCACACATCGCCTTCTCACACTGGATTCGGGACGTCAAGTCTGGATCATTCCACACTGCATTTGGGGTCAAAAATATCAGACAGGAAACAAATACTTTGGTTTCCCCATCATAAAGGTAAAGCTATTGCTATACAGGCCTCAACAGGCCCTGAGGATTCCGGAAGGCTGAGGCTCCCAGATTTCAAGACAATCGGCACATGAAGGAAGTAAGCTTATCAGCCCTACACACAGGCCGCCTTTACCCCCCACCCCAGGAAGTATTCCTGGTACTCATTTCTGATAGAAGCTGAGTCGACCCCAGGGCCACAGTGCGGCCGAAGGATTATGTCTATGAAAAATTCGAATGACACCAAGGTTTTGCCATGCCATTTATCAATTCACTGATAATCTGTACTCATCCATCCAACAGGCTTGACTATTCTGCACAACCACAAGCTGGAGCTTCAGATGTGACTTAAGAGTAATGAAGTTTACTTTCTGCCTGCATGTTGCTGGACATACCTGATTAACTTCAGGGCCAACTTCTGCTCCTTCTGCAGAAAAAATAAAGTCTCATTAAAAACTGACAATTATTAAGCACATTACAAATATGGGGTAAAGCCCCGGCAAACGATCCGTCACTAAAACTAAGGCAAATGAAGTCTGAATGGCTTTTATTCACAGTTCAAGGAAATCAGCAAGGCAACATGCTCAAAGATTAAGCATGCCACAAGTGACAGTGCCTGAAACTCTGCAAACTTGTTTAAGACTTAAAGAGTTACAAATACCAATTTTTGCAGCTTGTAGCAGCCCAAGGCAAACAAGAGGATTAAACGTTTTGCCGTGCCATCGTTTAAAAAATTGTGTTTAGTGATAAAGCCACTTTCTAGCTATCCACGCACTTCAAGACATAACTTTAGGATCTGGGGGAGCAACAGTCTGTGTACATTAAATTAAGGAATAGCAGACAGCCGCAAGCTCAGTGTCTTTTGTGCCAAGTCCAGACAAGTTTTCAGGCCCTTTGTTTTTTGCTGACTGCACTATGATTGGTGTTATATACCTAATCATTTTGGGAGGAACTCTTCGTGCCGATTTTGGAAGAAGATGGTCCTAATGATATTCTATTCCAGCATGCTGTAACAGAATGCCTCCACATTTTCACACAGCAGTTTGGGACTTCTCGGATCAATAGTTTCCACATAAGGGAATGGGAAGAGAAAACGTGACCACTTCATTCCCCTGACCTCACACCACATGGTTTCTTCTTCTGGGCATACATACAGGATGCTGTTTACCAGAAATTGATGGGACGGAGGGAGCTAGAGCAGCCACAGTTACACTTGCCCTGCTTACATATGTGTGAACTGTGTGCCAGGGTACTGACGGTGCCCTCGGTGAACATCTGTAAACTGTGAAGTGTGGGCCACACAAACCTGATCATGTAGCCTACCAAAATGCAGGATGACTCCAGTTATCTGGCCACTGGTTACCCGGATCGCCAATTTTCTGGATCAGCTTGGCCCTTCAGGTAACTTCATCGAGAATTCTACAAGACTAATTTGCCTTGAAATTACTGGTTATCGGATCGACATACCCTTGACTTCATCAAGTAAATCTCTAAGTCAAACATTTTCTTACTGTAATTGTACTACATCTGTTTTATGGCTTAAATTTTTCCCCTAATTGTCAAACACATTTAAGGAATTATGTATTAATGTTTCATTTGTAAATAAATAAATACATACCCCAAAAATATCTGTTTGTAAAAATTTTCTTCCACTTTAAACTGCCAATGTAGACTATTTTAAAAGAAAAATCCTATTATCTGGACTTTCTGCATATCTGGATGTCTCACGGTCCCAATTAGTCGGATAATTGGAGTTCCACTGTATGTTTAGTTTTTATTCCTGCACCTGTGCTCCATACATTTACAGGATTAAATATGAATACTGTACTAACTTGTTTAACCTCTTAAAGCCTAGCGGTAACTTTACATACGACCAGGTTTAACATTAAAAAATTCTACGTGGTGCCCACATTGCGTTTATGTGTTTTGTACAGATCTCAGAACAAACAGCAACTTTTGCCTCATAAAACATTAAGAGACTGGTTTTTATAACCGAAGTGGAGAGTGTTTACAGCGCGGTACGTGCAGAGTCCTCATATAAAACAGATACGCTTCGTCTTTAAAGGGTTAATTTGTAAGTGAACAATAACACAAGTAGTACAGAAAATGGTTAATATAAAGTTTAATTGTAATTTCATCATGACAGCCTTTTTGAGTCTCGCATATTCCAGTGTTTGCCACTGAATGTATTGCTGTTTGCTCCCCAGGTCGTATTGAAGGAACCACATTTCATTTCCAGGTAATTTCTAACAGCACAATGTTTGGTGTTTCCCTCATCAGATCAGAGTACACAGTACAGATCATGTTTACACAAACCTGTTATAGTTTCCAGGACAAGTGACGCAACTGGGGACGTCTCTTGTCTGAAACAGTTGAACACCATTTCGATACAAATACAGCCATTAACAAACACATAAATAAAGGTCATCAGAAATGAATGTATGTGGGAGTTGTTGCAAGAAAATTTGTGTTCAAATTACATTTCTGATTCATAAGAAGCAGAAACACAGATGAGGGTCCTGTTTTATTATATGAGCTTATTGAAAGATGGCAGTTTACAAAAAGATGTGTTCACAGTCTGGATTATGAAACTGATGTATGCTACAAGGGTAGAAATCTTTGAAGGGACATATTTCCTCCTTACCCCAAAGATGGCAACAGAATGTTCCTCTGAAATGTTGGTACCCCACATACTACACTACACAATCATAAATTATAACACTGCAACATAAATTTACATAAAAATAAGTCTTACAGTACGTTACAGCTAAGCACCAACCTACACAAATACTGCATGCGTGTATATTATACAACATTAAGTACCTGCATGCACTATTTTCAAGCCTTACAAAAGGAAAATATGACAAAGATTTAAAGTTCTTAAAAACGCGAAGAATTTTTAAGGACTTTTGACCATTGAATATGCAACCACCACCTCAAAATGTTGGGCACCAATTGCCCAGTGACATGGAGCCACATGGTAAAGACCTTAACTGTGCTGCTATGAAAGCGAAAAAAAATCTGCGTTCTTAATTAACTATAACCACCTACTGAACACACAGAAAATGCCTGTCATGTTTGATAATGCATTAAAAATATTTATTTTTTAACTGGTACAATTAAATGGTGCTTTAATCAAGTTTTTGGAAACATCATAGTTGCAGGATATTTGAGGGGTTGGGGAGATACTGCACTCAAAGGATATCTCGAAGAACTCAAAGTAATATTCAGTACACATTTCTTTGTCCTTACACTGCTTCCTCATGACAGTTACAACCATTTGTTTTCCTCACTTATGTCCAAAAGTAACTCAGCTGTCATAATGGAATTCATGAAGCAAGTAAAGCCAGTGTTCACTCACCTTACACTTGATCCTAGGTCTAAAGGGTGGAGGCTTAAACCAAACGAGGCACTGGTAGATGCAATGTCCTAAAGAAACATTAAAAGTCACGATGTTGGAAGAAGTATAATCATGTAGAAATGTTCTACACTGATGCAAATGCTACCCACACATAGATCAAACACATTAACACCAACTGAGTATATTAACCAGTGCACTGTGTATGATGAGAAGTTTCAAAGGCAGTGAAAATTCTTACAATTATCTTTTCAGTTATGATTCTTGTCGTGTGGGTGGCTACTAACATTTCAAATACACTTGCTGCTTCCATTTTCAGGATGAATATGTGTCCTGAAACACTGATGTCTGCCTATAACACACTGCCACATAATCAAAAGACCACTTTCTAACCATTTCACTGTTTGTGAAACACAACTGCAGGCGTTAGTGTCAACAGCCACATGACACTGCAGAATCTCTCTAATCAGTATCTGCACACCGATATGATACTGCAAAATGTCTAATCAGTATTTCAACACCCACATGATACTGCAGAAACTCTAATCAGTATTTCAACACCCACGTGATACTGCAGAAACTCTAATCAGTATTTCAACACCCATGTGATACTGCAGAAACTCTAATAACCACACGATACTGCCAAAATGCTCTCTAATCAGTATCTCAACACCCACATGATACTGCATACCATCACTAGAGTCACTGTCTTCAAATCATTTACCTCTCCACACTGCCACTCTTTCCTTTGCATTTCCACCACCTCCTGCTTTCCTTTCATTATGCCCAGCATTTCCTTTCTTACTTCTCTGCCCTCTCTTCTCCTACTGTTTACAGTAACTGACATTTACATTTACATAAACACATTCCATTGATCCAATATCAGTCAAAGACTGCTGGATATGAAACTTGTCACAACCCCTAATAAAACATACAATGCAATAACATAAAAAATCCACAACATAACAACAACACATAACAATACAGAACACAATACAATACACACAAGCAAGAATGTAAATTCTATTAGTCAAACATAAGTCTTACTAGTTAAAAATAAGTATTACATTGATACAATATATATAATGTATTAACATTTGTCCTTAAATGGACTACCTGATGGTTGCTGAGATAATTATTGAGATGAAAATTCTTCAACAGTATAAAATGTATGAGTAAGAAGATATTTCTTTAGTGCCTTTCTAAACTGCACCTCGTCATGTTGAAATTGGATTATACAAGATGGTAGCTTATTATATACATTTATCGCTTTATAAAAACTACCTTTTTGAATAGACGAAAGTTTATACAAAGGTTTATGTAGCTTATTTTTTGCCTAGTATCTATGCCATGGAGAGACGCATTAGTTAGAAAATAAGAAGGATTGTTAATTACAAACATGACCAATGAAAAAATGTAAAGGCATGGAACAGTCAATATATCAAGTTTCTTAAACCAGGATTTACAAGAACTTCTGTAGCTCAATCCCAACATTATCCTCAGTGTTCTTTTTTGCAGTAAAAAAGCTTTTTTTAAATTATATGAGTTGCCCCAAAATACAATTCCATACTTTACCACGGACTGAAAAAAAGCAAAGTAAACAAGCTTTAAGGCCTCAATATCCAACACATAACGCAATCGTCTCAATACAAAGCAAGCTTTACTCAGTTTACTTAACAAGCAATGCAAATGGTTCCTCCAATTTATTTGTTTATCCAATTGTAAACCTAAAAACCTTATAACCTCGACCTGAGGAAATGTAAGACCATCATATTGTATATTTAAGACAGAGGGTACATTTGCTGGTGAAAATTGTACAACGTTAGTTTTGGCTGGATTTAAGAAGAGCTGATTTGATTGAAACCATTTCACAGCTTGAATTACAGTATTTTTGAATTTTTGAAGAAGCTCAGCTTGAGTTTCAGCTGCAAATATTAAACTAGGGATCATCTGCAAACATAATTATATCAGCACTTTTCTTGATTAATACAGGGAAGTCATTAATATATATACTAAACAGCACAGGACCCAAAACAGATCCCTGTGGAACTCCCTGTTTCACCGTACACCATCGTGAAATATTATTTGAGTCTAAGTCTTTTAACTCAACTCTCTGCTTCCTATCATACAGATAAGAGATAAATGATTCTAAATATAAACCCCTAATTCCATAAAATTCCAGTTTTCTTACCAATAGTTCATGTGCAACACAATCAAAGGCCCTACTTAGGTCACGGAAGGTACCAGCTACACAATTCTTTTGATTCCATGCCTTGAAGACAGATTCAATTAGTTGAAAAATAGCATTGTCAGTGGATAGACCATTTCTGAAGCCGTATTGGTTCCAAACTAATATATTGTGACACTGTACGTGCTGCATAATCCTACTATATATTAAGTTTTCAAAAATTTTGGAAAAACCTGTCAACAGAGAAATAGGTCTATAATTCACTATCTGTGATCTATCCCCACTCTTAAATACTGGAACCGCCACAGAGTACTTCAATCTGTCAGGAAATTTCCCTTGTTTGAGTGAGGTGTTATAGATATAGGCTAGTGGTTTACCAAGATACTGCCCACATACTTTTAATATTCTGTTAGTAATTCCATCATAACCAGAAGAATCTTTGCTTTTCAAGGATTTAATAGTGCAAATAATTTCAGATTCTGTTATAGGAATATTTGGAATACCAGGAAATCCCTGAGGGAAGGATTTGTGTAGCAATTGCACAGCAAGTTCAATATCAAGCTTTCTTTTGGAAGCGCATCCATAATATTTATGAAATTGTCATTAAAAGCATTTGCAGCATTATTTGGTCTTATACATTGATTCCCACTTCTGTATGTGGTTTGAAGTTTCATGTTGTTATTTGTAACTCCCATCTCATTTCTTAAAATTCTCCAGGAAGTTTTAGATTTATTGTCGGATTAATTTATAATATTATTATAATACCTTAGTTTTGCCTTTCTAATAACTTTACGTAATATTTTACTATATAACAAATAATAAGACTTAATGTTTGGATTATTACTTGCTTTGCTTTGCAAGCATAGGCTATGTTTTCTTTTACAAGAGATTCTTATACCAGGTGTGATCCAGCTATTATCTCTGTTTTTCTTAGTAACATATTGAATTGGAAAACAGGATTCAAAATGTATTAAAAAAGTATTTAAGAAAACATTATAAATATCATTAATATGCTCGACCTTATAAATTTTACCCCATGTTTCTTCTTTAATTGTTTCAATGAAATAATGTATGGTCTCTTTGTTTATAGTCCATTTTTTATATTGAGGCAAGTCTGTTTGGTAAGGGCAAATTCTATCCAGTACAATATATGCGCCTCATGGTCAGATAGGCCATTGGAAATAGAAGCTACAGTGAAGTGATTAGCCCTAGACACATCAATGAATATTCCACCAATAGCTGCACCATGCCCTCCATTTATTCTAGTTGGGAACTCGATAACAGTAGTCATATTATAAGATTGTAGTAATATTGTTAGTTCCATTTTATAGTTACTATTCATAAAAAAATTCACATTTAAATCTCCACATAGCATAAGCTCGGTCCTTGGTTTATACAAATACATTAGCATACCATCAAGTAACTGTAAGAATTGATAAAAATCCCCAGAAGGAGAACGATATAAACATATTATAACAATATCATGTTCCCCACAATCAATCTTTATAGCACATGGTTCAGAGACTTTTTCAATTCTATATTGAGTGATATTGATGGTATTGAAAATTAGGTCACTGCTAATGTATATACAAGAACCTCCTCCCTTACAGCCAGAACGTGAATAGTTAGCTGCCAACGTATAACCTTCCAAGTATATCGTAGATAAATTCTGTTCATTGGTATAATGTTCAGTTAAACAAATAATGTTGGGATTAGTTTTAGTAGTAACTATTGAACAATATAATTCTTCACATTCATCATTCAATCCTCTGATATTCTGATGGAATATAGAGAAGGAAGATCTTGACTTTTTTAACATGTCTGGTAACCCCTTTGATTTTAAATCCACAAAAAATCATCACTCCTGGCACAAGGTTTCTTCCTTCTAGTTGATTTGGGATTTCTTATGCTGCATGAAGTGTCCACATTCTTCAGTAAATTCTTACTACAATCAGTTACAGAGCTCAAATAGATTGTTTTCTTTGGATTTTCACATGAATCATTATGTGCGTCGATGGTCCTATCCACATCTAGCAATTCATTTAGGTTATTTTGATTTAAAACTGTTAAATGAGATACCTCCTTCCATAGCATACAAATTGGTGGGAGCTGTTTCTTAACGTTCAAATCCTTAATTACTGTAGACAGTTTGTTTGAGATTAATTCTTTACCTGATGAATTCAGATGCTGTCGATGCCTTGTAAAGTAAGTTCTATCTAAATCAGTGTCAATCAATTTAACATTATGATAAATTTTCATTTTCTTTTCCATTTGCCTATTGAATTTCATCACCTCAATACCAACACATGAAGAAGGCATGAGGTCATGTCTTTGTGGTGCTTTCATTATCACTAAATTCACTTTTTTCTTTTCCTCAACAAATTTGCATAAATGATTTATGGCTACTTTAGTGTTATTTTTACTTACATCATTAGCTCCTCCCCAAACTATCACCACATCTTTGTTGCTGAAGGTTTGAATGTCATCTCTTACAGTATTCACAATTTCTTCCATTCCAGCTCCTGGTTTCGTGAAACCAGAGACTTCGTAGTTTTCACCTAAGTTCTGTTGAAGATCTGTTGTGCAATTCCTTACATGGCTGTCACCTATTAATATAGTTCTCTGGCGTTTTGCTCCTGAACTCTTCAATCCTTGAATCTTCTTTTGATTTTTATTCTTAAAGTTTCTTGAGGTTATGTCTCCTTCAATCGAAGCATCGGAGCTTCACCATCATCGTTTAGGTTAGTTAACACCCCAAATTTATTGGCAGTTGGAATTACTTGTATAAGATTGCTTTTATTTCCTGCTCTTGAAGCTTTTATCAAACCACCTTTAGATACTGGGTAAAAGGATCCCTCTTTAGATGAATATCCGTCCGTTTTTATTAGCTTCGACTGGGAACTGATTTCTTCATCTAATAGTATTTTTATAATTTCTTCATATGACGATATTTCCAGTTTGGCTTTATGAAGTTCAAATTTTAGTTTATCACAGCACTGGCACTTATTTCCTTCTTTTCTTTCTGAGTTACTTACTAAATTCGTAGTGGGTTTCACTCCTTCCAGCTGCACGTCCGCCATTGTAACATCCATTTACACATCTTGTATCACTCGAGACATTTCTTCCCCTCAATCTATCATTCACTTTCTCTCACACACGCATGCATACATACATTTCAAGGATCCAAAATTTTGCCAAAATGAGAGCACAATGTGGAGTAAGTCATAAACATACAAAATATGCAAAATATACAGCATTATTACAGCGCAAAATACTATAAACATTTTATATACAGTACTGTGGATCATTCTTAAACATAAAAAAATTCATCAGTACAGTAATGACTAGACCTATCTGATGTTCAAGTTATAAGACCAAGGTCATCTACAGAATGATGCCACACAAGCTGCAGAGGTTTATTTAAACATTAATTAGCCACGGCAAATGAACATGTATGGTAATTATGAAGGACATGGGTGTGACCCCATTTCAAAGTGAAAGTGAAAGAAACACAAAAAACCTCCGCTA
Source organism: Coptotermes formosanus (assembly GCA_013340265.1). Taxonomy (NCBI): domain Eukaryota; kingdom Metazoa; phylum Arthropoda; class Insecta; order Blattodea; family Rhinotermitidae; genus Coptotermes; species Coptotermes formosanus. Next base: position 1,143,580 of record BLKM01012994.1, read on the forward strand.
GGGAAGTTAGGGCTTCTGTGAACATGCAGCTGGTACATCCTGAAGAGAAATCAAGTTACCCTGCTCAGCAACACAACACACGTGAAAAGTTTCAGCTACATTAGCTGAATCAATAGCTTCATTTTCACAGTGGGTTAACTTGACAATAAAATATACACTAACCAGTGCCATTAAACTGCTCTTGGCATATGAAGCAAAGATGATTTTGTACTGCAATTCTGCAAACTTGAGAAGCAGAAAGAAAACACACACCTGAATCTGCGACACTTCCGACACTTCCAACACTTCCGACACTTCCTGCGCAGACTCATTAAGCATTTCATGAGTGTACCTATGTCTGGTAAGCAGGTTCTTGAGTACATTAGGCAGCAGGGCATTTCTCACTGTTCCAAGCGACATCAGGGTGGGAATGATGTACCAGTGTTTATCAACATTCACCTGATCTTCGGTAGCATTCTAAGAACAGAGCAAATACATGCCAATAACTGACCGACACCATACCACAGACTTCCACCCAAAGCTGTGTTACCACTTACATACTGACAAGCCAATGGGCACACATTTTTAATGCACCTAAAATGACACAACAAGAGAAATAAATAAAGGAAAGAAAAAATGAAAACTGTCCTTATCGTTACCAAAGCACCTCATCACAAAGCCATGTGCACCACTGGTGGTATGGCTCCATGCCTTCTTAACACAGCCAGCCAGTGAACATACTTTCTTACCTGAACCCTCATGGTATCTTCCCAAAATTGTGATCTGTTTCTCATGTCTTGCGATGAAATTTGTAGCTGTTCATCTTGCAATTGCATCCTTCTTGTCTGATGTCTCCTTGTTGGAAGCGTTACTTCAACATCTTGATCAGGTATAAGTGGTGGAGCCTGGTGACATTGAAAACAAGTAGGCCCTAATTATGGGGCAGTGAGTGGTACAGCTGCCAGCATAATACACATTTTCATCACACACCTAACAAATTTCTGATAACATAAAGCTGTTACAAAATCTGGCAAGGACAGATTATGATGCTGCAGCCCCTAAAAGAAACACTCACAGGACCTCAAGATTAGAGCAACACACTATACTACTCAGTTCGGTCAAATGCGACACTTCGGTATGGCCACACCATCATCAGGAGAGCATGTGGCATTACTTTTTGCAACGCATTAAATAAAATAACATATCCAACAAAATGTACTAAATGAAAAAGAAATATTAAAACCATGTTGACAAGTACGAAATCAGTTTTTGTGAGTGTAGTGCTAAATGTCAAATCCACATACATCTGCTGATATTGCAGAACTGTGAAATGTCAAGATAATATCCACAATTGTATATGTGGGCCCTGAAACATGTATGTGCCTTTTGAATACACGGTATCGTGTATCAGCCTTGATAGAACACCTCCTTCACTTCACCCTAATGTTCAGAATCACATGTGGTTGTTAAGCAATGTATGGGTGAACCTTGCTTTAAAAGCATAGTGTCACAGGTATGTATACATGTGGCAACAGTGCTGCACTTGACTGAATCATCTACTGATGCTCTCATGTGAAGATTAAACAACTCTGCAGAGAGACAGAATGAGTAATTTGTCTATCACCTGTCTAACCAATCGCTCACATGTTTCTGATATGCTTATCCTGTCATTAGGAATTCTCTCCACTTTCCAAGCCATGTGACTTCTTATGGAACCAGAAGGTTATCATTTACGTAGACAACACACGTGTAATTTAAGAAATGTACAACTAACTTTCGGCAGCTGTAATTAGCATCAGTATACACACTCTGGGCAGAACAGTGCAAAGTTTCCAGAGTGGCAACAGACCGTTTGTGATGCTGACAGGGCACGTATTGAAAACATTTCAAGTTTAACTTCCCTGACAATTCTGAGTTCAGTGGCACAAAACAGATCAATGAGTCAAGTATTTTAGCAAATAAATACAGTCAAAACTACAGAGTGCTTTTGGAAACCCAATGTAAGCATAATAATTTAGTGTTCTATATTTTTTCATATGGATATGAATCCTGTCATCATCTCTTGGATTTGTTATAACAATAATCGATATGCGTATCAGATTAATTATCTCACAGTATTTAAAAGGGACTGCTTCGCAATATTATCTACTCACAGAGATTCGCCTCACTGTAGGAGTAGGAGTAGGAGGATGATGAGGAGATGGAGTTGGTGGCTGTACAGCTGGAGTTGGTGGCTGTACAGCTGGAGTTGGTGGCTGTACAGCTGGAGTTTGTGGCTGTACAGCTGGAGTTTGTGGCTGAACAGCTGGAGTTTGTGGTGGAGATGGATGCTGTTCATACACTGGTGCTGTTACAGTTACAGGAATTTGTGATTGTGTAGGATCAGCTGGACGAGTTTCAGTTTCCACATGGGTTTCTGGAAGTTGTTCAGTTTCATACACAGGAACAGAGGGTTCACCATGTGCTGGTGGTTGTTCTTGTGGAACAGGAACTCCCTCCTCTCTACACACAAGCAAAGACATTTTTCATTCTACTTCTTACATAATGCACATTTTAAATTAAATATAAAAGTACCTACAAGAGAAAAAAATCGCCACACATTACTTAAAAACAGCAATCTGTGCACTCACTAATTTGTACACTGTACAGACATTATTTCACCTGACAACTGTTGCAATTCACTTCCTGTCACCTCGTTTAACACACAATGAATAACATGTTTGTTAGACATGACGTGTCTGTCAGCATAAGGAAAACATTTCTGGCACAGTCTTTAAATACTGTGACTAAGCACATAATATTAACTGCAATACAGTGAGATAAATTCATGGACTCTGACTCTTGGCAACTTCCAATAGCGAGAAGAAATATCCCACCTGCTATTATGCAAAATGATCTGAATGAAATACTGCTGTGAGTTGTCAGCTAAAATAATGTTCCTGTGTTTTAGGGCAGATGTGTATTACATTTTTAAATTTATCTCAAGGTGATCATTCTATGCATGTTTTATACTGTGCACACAGTGACAGGCCCCATGACACCTTGATACTGTGCATACAGTAACAGTCCCCTCAACTCCACAGAGCAGTCAAGCAGAGTACTCCACTACCTGTCAGATACGTATAGACTTTTTGCCATACAATTCCAAGTTTTTCACTCACAACACGCTTGACTGACATTCTTGCACTCAGGACACTTCACACAGACAAAATGAAACACTGGTCCTACAACTTTCTTTTCAACAAAGACAGAAGCCACCACGAGAGTACCAATCTAGATATTGTACACATAAAGGTTCCATTCCAAAAAACTTCAGGTAACTCAACTTTTAAGTACACTGGACTTCAAGTGGCTTCCAACCAATCATATACATAGTACATATTCACACAGCACATGTGTGTGTACTGTGTGTTCTGCAACTGTGGGCGCAGTAAAAAAGTCAATGCAAGAATGGTGGATTTGTAGCCACATTCCAATTATTTGTGTCTCTGCAATTCTTATAGGAGGGCATCTTAGTCTGCGCAACACAATCTTTCACTTTAGAAGGGTATTAATTTTTAAAAAAATATCCCTGAAAATGGAAATTCACACTTCGAGTGCAACCTTAAATTCTGTATATGTGGTCTATGTAGAAGTACACATAAGGCAAGTTTATGTAACTCATGGGTTATGTAACCCAAAGGATGCCAATGTTACAAAACAAAAATTTGCTGCCATATTCTGGTCCTATTCGTGACTACTAACAACACACCTACTAATAAATGTATATAACAATGGCATAACAAGCCTTAAGTCTTGTAAACACATATACACACACATACATATTATTTCACTTTGATTAACAAAAATGCACCATATGTACAACAATCTAATTCAACACTGAAGTTACTGAAATACGCTATGTTTCGAGACTTTAACAGCATTCAGTATCCCCCAAGGAATAAACCCGTCAAAAGAAATTAAAATAAAATCAGATAAACTGCTTATTAAGATGAAACAGTGGTTATTAAATGCTGCATGCTTTGGACAACATTTGATCATGAAACTTAATAAAGAAACCGTGAAATGTTATGCTGCTGGTGCTGACCTTATTTATCCTCCTTTTGTTGAACATCCATTTCTTGTTGTATTATTAAAAATGTTACAAAAATACTTACCCAATGCATGACAGAATATGCCTTTCTAGGTCTTCTGCATGTATCTCACCAAAGCCCTGCCAACAAAAACATAACAAAATAAAAATTTCACTCCACATTTCAGAGTCCAGTATTAATCCAACGTTTGCTACACAGTTTACTGGTTCAACTTGGTCCTCCAGTGCTACAAAATCTGTTGTATCCCTGACATGGGATGCAGACAGACTTTTGTTAAGTACATTCTTTCCTGCTCAAATCTCACACAAAATTTTAAAATGGAAGCCTTAAAATAACAATGGTTACCCACCCTGTCCATCCTAATATTTATCTCAATATCCTTCCTCTGAAGTGCACACATTCCCTATGCCTAAACTGTATTGGACTTTCAGAACCACTTTCCACACAAACTTCCTCACATTTTACAACATTAACCTTCCTCTGACTGAACAAATAAATACACATATTTCAGTGAACTTTCTTACCCTGTCAGCTTCATTATAAGCTACAAAATAGTTTGGTTCTCCACTTTGTTCATGTTTCTTGCCTGCTTTGAACCAACTAAACAAATGAAACGCTCATGCTGCTGTAACATCACTGCAGGCTACTACTGATGGCTCGTAACTGTGTACAAGCTTTTCCTGTGTGACACATAACTTAAGGTTAATTGTTTCTTCTGAAAACTTGCTGCACATCTCTTGTATTATTAATGCTCAAATAAAATTCAACAAAATAATATCTGAAAGCAACCATAACCTCCTGCAATTTAGTCATGAGCCACAGAAATATTTTCCATGGCTGTCCAACCTCCAAAATTTTCACAAAGCCCCAAGTATGCATTCTGGTAACCTGTGGCTGAATATCATACTTTCTTGTTGCAGGTATTATGATTCATAAATTTCTCTTTTCAGACAGACTGAACGCATCACCAGAAGTGCTGGCTGTTACAATCTATTTACCAAAAAGTCATGAGAAGCCTTCAAAGAAGCCATGCAATTGGTCTCACCTGACCCTCCTCCCCAAGCTGTTGATCAAATACCACTTCATCCCGTAGTGTGATAGACTCTTCTGGTGCCCTCACTGTCGCACCATTTACCTCCAAGTGGTAAATAATGTCAATGCCAAGATCCTCCAAACTTGGAATTTCAGTTGTTGGATCGATTACCATTTCATACGATCGTTCATGTGTTTTTTGTCCTGTAGTGATTTCAAATTATCACAGTGCTGGAAATGAAGAACACTTTCTTCTGGAAAGTGATACCGTGTCTGACAGCCAGTTACACTACACAGTATGACATTCCAGAAGACTGCAGGCTTTGATCTTGTTATTTTAACATAAAGACTTACCAATTACACCTACAAACTCTGGGAGAGACAGGCGCACACCCAGAATTTTTCATTGGGGGGGGAGGCTGACCCTGAGGCTGTATATAATTTATGTTTGATTTTAAAAATTGTTATAAAAATCATGCTGTAAGTACAACATAATGCTGTCTGCAACTGCATTTGTATGCATATGAATATAGCTACATGTTCCAGGACTCAATCGCAGTGTCCAATCTCCTTGTTTTTTTTTTTAACTTTATAAATCTATTTTTCAAAATTCTAATGTACCAGTCATCAGCCAATTCCAGTGGCTGATTTTGGCTGAAGGGTAAATCACATAAAACTTTGCTATCATAATATCTACAAAGTCTGTGTTTTTTAAATTTCGGTTTTGGGGGGGGGGGGGGGGGGGGGGGGGGGGGCCGGCCCCCCCCCCCCCCGG
>BLKM01012994.1:1149466-1180738 GCA_013340265.1 Coptotermes formosanus
CCCCCCCCCCCCCCCCCCCCCCCCCCCCCCCCCCCCCCCCCCCCCCCCCCCCCCCCCCCCCCCCTTGTGCGCCCATGGAGAGAGAAATGAGGAAATTGTGTGAAGCGTGTGAATGAACCCATGAAGCATACTGGAAAGCTCAGAGCAGAAATTCTCCCTAAATCATCTTCATCCATTGTGTACATGAAGTATATAAAATTACAAACATATGTAGACAAGTGCAAGTCTGAAAACAAAACTGAAAGAGGACCCAATCCTAAACAGTGATGCTGACAGAGACAGAAGTGTTTCATTTTATGGAGCTGTCAATTCCTAAACTTATGTGGTGTTTGTGGTACATGAATGAAAACTGAATATGGTGGAATGATAATGACAGGGTAGAACGAAACTCCTTGGAGAAAAAACTGTCTCAGTGTCAGTCTGTCCACCACAAATCTCACATGCTATGTACCTGGGTCTCCATGATAAAAGAGGCTGGCAACCAGCTGAACCATGGCATGGCCTTCAGCAGGATCACTAGCGTGGGATAAATTGTGCATATTACAGACTGGATTTGGCAATTTTGTCCCAGTACTAAGGGAAATCAACATGTCAAGAGAACATTACAAGAAAGAGATCGTGACAATGTAAGCCAGTGGCTACGAGCAACTCACTGAAACACGGACAAACCTATATGCTCTCCTTCAACAGGCCAGTCGCTGAACACAGTTTTATGCAACAAGTGAAGTTTGCCTCAGGGGCTACCTGTTGCCCTGTCTGTGATGGACACTACAGTAACTCCATACAGCAAAGCCTGTCTTGAGAATCCAATACTTCCTCAGCTAATCAAGTAACTCTACATATACAGAACCTGAAGGTCCCTTATGATGCTCCTCTTAAACCCCCCACTGTCCCTCTCATAAGTCAAATGAGTCAAGTCATGCCATCCAATCCTATCTTATTTCCTTAACACACACATTCATATTATTCCATCTAAACCCAGGTCTTCAGAGTGGTCTCTTTCCTTCAGGCTTCCCCATCAAAACCATATATACATTTCGCTTCTCCCCCCTGCATGCCACATGCTCCACCCATCTCATCCCCCCCCTCCACCCCAACTTCATCAGCCATACAGTAAGTGGTGGGGACTACAAGTCATGAAGCTCCTCATTATACTTTTTCTCCAGTCTCCTCTTAAGTTGTCCCGGTTAGGCCCACACATCTCCCTCAGCACCCCTCTCTTGAACACCCTCAGCCTCTGTTCTTAATTTAGTGTGACAGACCAAGTTCCACACCCATACAAAACAAAGCTGTGACAATATATGGTTCAGTAACTTGTCTAGGCTGCAGACGACAACTGATCACTAGAAGCAATTTATAGCAACTCATAGATTAATATTAACAAGTACCATCACTTCCCTAGGTCAGGCTATCTGAGCTGAACAAGGATTCAGAGAGCTTAAAAATGGCTCTACCCAGCATGAAGTAGTGACATTACGACTTCCTTCAGAAGTGACGACCAAGACTGAACATGTCTGTGCCATACAATTCTCAAAAATTTATGTACGGAGTGCACCAGCGTGACTGCTAGTATTCTTGAATATAGCATAAAATAAGGTTAAATCAATTTATTCAAGGCAATTAGTTAACTCCCAGTTCAACTTCTTGCATATTTCACACATTACCACCCGCACTCCATCACAGCCTCTGCAGGCAACTCATTATACTCTTGTTTTCAAGATGTATTTTTCTTAATTCACTCACATGAATTTCCCTTGTTTACTTACATTACTAATCACTCAAAATAAAGACCTTGGTTGTATCTGGTTCCCTCCCTGCAAACTAGAGAATATTTTTAAGCCCTCATTTCAATTCTGTATTCATATCATGGGTATGACCTCCGCTTGTCATTTTCCATAATTTGATATTTGAAGTACAGCACAAAAACCTCAGTATACCCATACTTGCACTCAACAGAATATTATAAATATGAAATAATTACTTTTGATATGTGGCTCTTCATCACGTCCAATCGTCACACCATGTCTACCCCGCCTGGAGCTGTAACAGTCATGACTCTCTGTCAGCTACATCATCTCTAGCAACCTTGCAAGCAGAATCATAATTAAATATTTCTGTTTTTATTCAGATGTCTGGTTCTTTCAACATATTTCATAGTGTATAGGGACTACAGAATAAATCAAAATTTACTTTAACTATCCCAAAGTGTAGAACAATGTGCCTATGTCTATGTAACAATGCAGCTCTCTTCTGCCAAGCTGACTTAAGACCCTTTGTCATTTGAAAGTTTGTGGATATCAGATCATTCTTTGTAGGTAAAATTTGTAAATTATACATAACTGTGCACATAAGAAAGCAGGATAATTGAGTGAACACCCTCTAATGGCAAACAAATGGGCCACAAGTTTTAAATAAGACAACACAGAGATTTTGGCCAATGCTGTAGTTTGAAATACACATAAATAAAGGTAACATTAGACTTCGGAACACATCATTATTTGCATGCAGCACAAAACAGGAAAGGTGTCTCATAATTCACATATGTGAACAAAAGCAAAAGAAGGCTGGAAGGAAATACAAGAACAGGAAAATATAATGGCTTGAAGGAGATATGGAAGGCCCATAGGATTTCTGTCTGTGGCCTCAGTACCACTAACACATACTGGTTTCAAAACCATTAAAATTTTACAGAGCAGAAACCTTCTTAAGACACTAACAGCCATCTGTTTAAGCTCCAGTGCACTACGTCTTGTCTTCCACATGGTAACTGGTCCTTGAATGTAATGTGATTTTAAGTGAATACAATGACATCATGCTGAATGGTAGAGCTGGTCACAATGTTTGACTCACCTTTCAGTGCTGCTCGGTGTGGTGTACAGGCACAATGTGTTCAGTTCACCTACAGCAAGAAAAGATACATACAAAATCACAACTTGAACTGCAGTAGTCATTTTCTCTTTACTCTCAGTTCATTTAATGGCAATGTCAACTGTTCACATTACAGACACAGCCCCTCAATATCTGTCAGTTAGGTCCTTAGAAGTGCAAAAAGTGCCATGGATGCGAAGCAAGACTCTCACATTACTAAGACAAACTGTTTCAAAGAAGACATACTTTTGAACACCATACTCACTTGGGTGCAAGGAGGGGAGAAATAAACACAAATAAATACCAGTTTAACATCAATTTTATTCATTTCAACTTGTGAAGTGTAAACAAATTTACTGCTTTAAGAATCAGTCATCCTCCATCTAAGAAAAGACTAAAAATTTAAAGTAACAAAGACACAAAAATGACATAACAATGGATGTGAGAACCTCTCATTACTAGCGTTTTTGGCAGACTGACACTGCCAAGTGACATGCATGATGTGTCGGATGGTGATACGATAGCATACATAAGAACCAATGGCTCGCAATGAGCATTAACCAGAAATTAGGAACAATAAATTGTGAAGTTGATGGATATCACCCGTTCACTACGTAGCATTGACTGACAGGACGATCAGTGAATAATGAAAGGACATAAAATGACAGGTCATTTGATTTTCTGTCCTGTAATCTGCTTGGATTGAGAAAAACCATGACAAACCATTGTCAGGACAGCTGGCATTCAAACTGAGTCTTGACAATACTCTTTTCATAAATCATACCATTCAAGTATGAGGCAATATGAGGCAATTATGTATCTTGCAAGACTGCATGACAGAATGTTGATGTTTTTCCATCAAAGCTTTCTGTGGGCTCAGTAACACTCGTACATTGAGAAAGTTCCAAAACACATCAGGTAAAAACTCAGGTTTCAATCAACATAAGTATCTACATGATTGTCATTGTAATGCCCCAGTATCTATGGCATGGTGTTACACAGCGTTCAACCAACCCATCAGCTGGAGGACCACTTCCTGTCAGCTGTCCGTGGCTGATTATATAACTCACCACAGCTACCTGCCACATTTGAAAAATGTCTCGTCAATCTGTAACCTGAGGATCAATTACGCTGTGACAACAATGGGGCCACACAGCACCAAAATAAATATGTCAGCCATCCCACAATCCTCAGTAATCCCAGCACGATGGCAAGAAAATCTAGGCACATGCGCTGACTCATATGTGAAGCAACAGAGACAGCACTGCAACCCCAACAAGTGCCACTCATGCAATGCACAGCTTAACAGCGGTGTCCACATTATTTGCATATCTCCCACTGGCGACATCTGGAAAAAAGGGCTGTTGCTGGAAATCTTGAATTTCCGTTGGCTCGGGCCAATCTTGGACCCTCTTACTGCCTTCTGTAGCTGCGATGGGCCAAACATTCTCAAACCATCCTACATAAATGACACATTTCTTCCTCCATATCACTTGGGCATCGATCTGAACAAATTCAGTCACCCTGAAGCTGTGGCCAGTATGTTTTTCCGAAATTAAGGAACACTTAACCAAAGAACTACATGGTACAGCGGTAAAAAAACTGTCTTTGTATCAACACATAAGAACCTACTTCTATAAAACAAACATATGTACCAGACAGTATGCACTTACGTGTCAAAAATTTCAGCTGTGTCTTGAGGGCAAGCACAATGCCATAGCACAGTTTGGTCGAGAGATAGAGTGAGAATCGACTGCCAGTGTGTACTGGCAGGTGATCAGGAAATCCTCTGACAATGTACTCTCGAACATCATGACTGAAATGTTAAATTTTAAGAAAGATAAAATAAAAATATAAAACTGAAAAATGTGATTTTAACTCAAAATTCAACACACGGAAAGTTACATTTTCTAAAAGGCTGTGACAGACTGCAAACTTCTTCCACCCACCTCTGAAAACAGCATGGCAAAACTAACTGAGCAACTTAGTTTTGTTTAATGTCACTTTGACATTAAACATTTGACAGCTACTTTGATCTCTTAATGTGTACCTCCAAACACAACCATACCTTTGGCCACATGATGCATGTCAGCTATGTGGACACGTCATATAAATGGGGTGGACAGACACTGTTCCGTCTGAAGCACTGATCACATTACTCAATCTGAAGAAATACTGACCTCACTGACCAGCTCTGAGGGACACCAAGCCTCTTGTTCAACGGGTAATGTGTGTGAGGCTAACTACTCAACTCCATCAAGTGACAAGTTTAATAATGAGTGGAGCTATACCTGCATTCCTCCACATACTTTCATGCCAAACACAAGGATAACATCTGTTCTTAAAGTGGCAGAATCAATCCAGATTCCAGCTTTTCATTTAACTATATACATATATATAAAATAAATTTAAACTTACAAAAAACCAAATACACTAATTCATCATCCTACATGACATGCAGCAAAACACTTTAATGGCGAATGGTACAGTATGTCCACTCCTACACCACCGATCCCACAACCATAATGTAATAAACACGTCTTTCCCCTGACATGTACACCAACAAACATCACAATCAGGTGATATCTGCAGTTAATATGTCCAGTCAGTAACAAATTTAAATTTGAATTGGATATACATTAGCATCACTGAGAGACGCACAACTGAAACAAAGAGTTTTTGGGAAATAAGTATATGTTCTCCAACTCTAATACACCCTCGCACTCTTGTCTGAAGGTGGGCTTATGCAGGGTTTTGACAGCCCTGTTTTAAACAGTGATGTTGAGATTCACCAAGTGCGTTGAGTTTGGTGCAATTTAACTGCTTGAAGGCTTCCTTCAGAGCTACCATGCCTGCTCTTGCAGCTTCGCTACATTTACAGACAGTACCTGTTACTGCAATATGGTTACAGAATGCACCTTAGCATTAACTGTTTGGTCAAACAGAGACCACAGCTGCCATCTGTTAATGAAAAAAACAATATTATGACAAGGACTGAAAGTGGTTCAATGCAGCTGAATGTTTCTTGGCAACAGTGTGCATCAACAGCAATGTAAGAGTGATGATCCTGTATGGTTCACATGTCCAAAGAAAAAGTAAGGAGGTCTATTGGTTCTTTCCCTCCACTGGTCTCCCAGTCTCAATCAGTACAGGAAACAAACATAAAACTTATTTTGAAAAACTTACACCATATCAGGAATAGAAACTGCCATGACTTTTCTATCAGACACCTTCCTAGAATTTGACAACAGCCAAATGACAGCAAATCGTCCATTTGGTTTGCGGCACAGTAGTTCGTATGAATAAAACATGCTTCAGATCATCCAGACTCCTGAAATGACATGAAAGAGCAACATTAATTCTTCAGCTTGCATGCCATGGCATGTCCTCCTTCAATAGCCTGATCCAAATACAGAATGTTACCCTACATACAGAAATGGATGGCACACTGACCAAGCTACTCCTGCACCGCAGTCAGTCAGGCAAGTACAAACTGCAGGATTAGTAATGTTACTTACTTTTCAGCTTCCGCAGGAGAACATGCAATATTTCTTTAGGATCTTCTGAATATCTTTGACAATTTTCATTCCAAAATATATAAATTGCAACATCTACCTTCTAAACACAAATTTGGGGTGGGGATAGCAGAAAGACAGTACATTACATCTGTGGATGTCGGTGGTTAAAACTGCAGGTCAAAATGGCGACAGCAAAGAGCATATTGCCAATTCCCACTCTAACACAGTCTCTTGAAAACCAGCCATTAAACAGTATGTACTCTTGCAAAGTCATGAACATGATTTTATTACTATTCCATTCTATTACTGTTACTTCCATAAAAATTGTAATCCCTTGCCACAGTTTCCTCATTTTTACAGTAATACCTGTTGGCTGAAATTCAATTAATTTTATATTCACATTTGTAATCCCGCAAAATGACTTTACCAATTTTCATAACACTGGCTTTTGAGTTCAAAAATTATGCTTAAGCTTGGGTTCACATAATGTCTGATAAATATAGTCTTTCCAACTCAGGGTCCTTTTCACAGCAAGGATCATTGTTACAACCACCAGTTCTGTTGTACATGGCTGTAAGCATCTGTGCAACTGTAATTTGTTAAAGAGCAATGGTCCAAAATTCTCACTGAAACAGTCCTCTGTGCTTTCTTGTAATTACGCGTTTCTTACTATAGTATTTGCTTCAAAGATGTACGTGTTAAATTTTGTCTTCTTCTTCTTCTTCCACACAAGCTTTTGTAGGATAATAACCTATCCTATGGCTAAAAACATTTAAACTTCAGACCTTAGGGAAAGTCAGAAACATAGTTCATTTCCCTCTAATACAACATACGCAAAGCTAACCTGACATAACTCACCCTAGAATGCAAGGTGGTGGAGAATTTCTATGGCATTTAGTACATTAACCAAACTTTCCAAACAAATCCCATGGAGTAGAGTCCTTCTTGAGAATCTAATTGCAAATCACCCAGAAAATTAATTCCCCCATCCTTGCATGGAATCTGAAGGTTCACTACAGTATTCACAAGAGTACGCCACTGTCCTTGTCATGGTCCAAATAAATCTATACCACTCTGGCACATCAAACTTTTATAACGTTGTTATGCTTCACACCAAATCCACAACTTAAAACTATAACCAGCTTTTGGGCCAATAAGCATCAATAACACCGTGGATGCCATAAATGCTTACAAGCAGAAAATGGTGTTCAGGTTTCGGTGGCTGATGAAGAACTAATCTGTACTACTTTTCAAGTTTTCCCTAACGTATCTCGTACGTAAAGGAAACATAAAAAATCTTGTTCTAAAAGTGGAAAAAAGTTTCATGTCCTTTTACTTAAATGTACATGACAATTTAAATCCTGGATAACTTCTGCCGCCGAAACGTTTACGGTTCGGATTCCACGTAAATTCTGCTATTATCTTCTTCATCTTAAGTCCACATTTCGGTGGAACACAAATGATGAAGATACCAAAAAGAGAATTGTTTTATTTTGAGAGTGACAAAATGTAGTTTCTAAGAGGAGCTGGGTTTTGACTACATATACACATTTTACTCCTTTTTGTAGTATGAATTATTAAGGAATTACTTACAACATCCACTCTTGTGTACTTCTTTCCCGGCGCCCGGCTATCTACCACATATACCGCCAATTTTCACTTCCGTCTCAAAATGGCTCCCATTAACAGCCAATAAAATGCAGGGTTGGTGTAGTGGATCCAATCAGAAATCAAGCTCCCTTCTGCGGGCCGTCGTACATCAAGGATGTCCAAATTATTCAGCCAAAAGACTAGAATACACAACAAAAGCGATTTCGACAACTGCTGAGTGCAGAGCGCAACAGAGAAGACGAAACATATGATGAAGCTCTTGTAACAGAGGGATAATATTGAAGATTCGTGGTTATTTCTGTGTAAACAGTAACAACAGCATGCACAAATCAACACTTTCCTGCGCCTTCTATATTCTCTGTTTATGGTTCAGCAATTAGGAACTAACATAATGTGTTACGTTGCCTTGTATGAGAACTGGGAAACTAAGCGCACAAGAACAACACAAATATATTACTTATACGCAAGATTCGGCAGCTATAGCAGAAACACAGTTCGGAATATGAAATATTTTGCCCAGAACATGGCATTATGAGAGAAATTTGACAAATGTGCCGTTGTGATATATTTGTATGTATATATGTCAATGCCCAAGTGGCCACGAAATGTCGTGTGCGGGGGAAGAGTATATGTTGTGGGGATACAGCATACTTAACTATGAGAAATTGGAGGTATTTAAAACAAACTGTATTGCACAACTCTATTACAAGTTCAGCCAACACTTTCAGTAAATGCCTCGGCACAGGACTTCCTCCTCTGCCGATTTTCTCATTATGGCGCCAAAATGCAGGGGTCTTCACAACACGGCTCAAGAGTCGCAAGCGACTCGGATAAGCTATCCGTGAAAGTAATGTCCAGATAACACACACACACACACGCGCGAGTCTGGCTGTGAACGGCGTTTTAACCTATTTTCGAAGAAATAAGACTCATTCCTCACTGCAACTAACATATTGTAGTTAGATAAACAGAAATATGAAGCCATCGAATTAAAAAAAATTATTGTAACTTGTGCCTGAACGATCTCCGCCATATATTTCCGCGCTGCATTACTGCCCCTTTGCCGCATAGTGGCTTATGTCTTCCAATACAAATGGAAATTATCAGAGTGACAGGGGGTTGGGTATGCCGACAGGCGAGTGGTATGGGATTGGGGCGGACAGGCGAGTGGCAGGGTGGCAAGATGTTGCCGCAGACGATCGGTGGGCCGGGAGGTGCTATGGGGCTGGTCATACATATCGCTGTGTCGGAGGGCGGCAGGTCGGCATGTAGAAGTGTTCTGTCGGGATGCTGAAGCCAGTCGGTGGGAATAACTAAAATATGGCGTAGGTGAAGATGATGTCCAATCTTGAGGGTGTTAAGGGGTTGTGTGCTCTTTGGTTTGGAGCTGTGTTGGGGACTGGGCGATTCCGTACGATTGTTGCGACTGTGGTGTGTGAATGCTTCCTGCTTCTGCGAACTGTTTGCGGCATATCATTATTCCCAAAAAGATCGAGTGACATTTTTGATCCAGAAATTTCATAGAATTTGGCATGTGTAATACCAGGTTAGAAGACATTATAGGTCAAATGTGATGCAGTTCAGGTGCCAGTGGCAACCAACCCATTTTGGCTGGCAATTAATTGCCCTTTGGTTGTTCAGAGTTCTGGCAGTACCAGTGAGCGACATGTGCCACATGGAACATCATGTCCATACTCAAAGAAGCTGCAATCATCATAGCTATCCGTCTTTTTCAACTCAGTATTTTTTTGGTTATTCTGTTTCTGGTTTGCATATGTTTAGGATAAACAGTACAAAAATAGAATTACAGTATATTCGTCTTCGACTTTTCGCAGGCAACAGCCACAACAATACACCAGAAAATATGAATCCACCACTTTTCGGTGACAAAAATATTAGAGCACAGATACAGTATGTTTGTCTTGGACAGTTTGCAGGAAACACCTGCAACAATGTACAAGAAAATACAAACCTACCACTTTTCGTGATAAAAAGTCTGTCTGGTTATTTATCACATTTTCAAATATTTTCAGCTCATGGACAAGAGAAATTTGATCCTATGAAAACCATTAAATATGTTACTGGACTTTTCATAATTATGAATCTTCTGGTTTCACAACGAAGACTTTTACAACCGAGTAAATATCATTCATGCAAGGAAGACCTTTACTGATTATCTCTTCCAGAGTGTTCTTGGGCACGGATGAACACAGGCCTGTGTTACCAGCCAGATGCTGTGTATGTGTGTGTGGGGGGACAAGAGTTCCTAGTATTTAACTTATGATTATTGTATAAGAAACACTGAAATTTACACCATGGAGTTCATCAACAGTACAACAAAAAAAACTGCTTTAGTACCAAGTCACGAGTCGGCTTCCATAGCCCCTGTGTCTTTATTGGACATTGTGTGCCCAGGTACCTGCTCTGTTGTCCTCCAGATGAAGACACAGGTGTGTCAGCAGTGTGCCCATGAGCGACAATTGTTGGGGAGTGTCAGTGCCATCAGCACTGATGGCACTGATACAGCACTTGATGTTACCAGCTTACAATGTATCAGTAACTATTATATTCAGAACAAAATTTAAGCAACATATGTTAGGTTCATTGAATTGATAATTAAAGTTTGTTTTTAAAGTTTTAAAATTTTCAGTCTCTTAAGTACAGCATAATAGCTGTTTACGTTACAACACAGTAGCAATAAAGTGACCAGATAAAAATACTCTTTTGATCACCCTGGCTATTTATAAAGGGACGGAAAGATAAAAGACAGCTCCTTCTCCAACTTCACATTTGGGAGGTACTACAGGTTTAAATCTTGGCCTGGAGGCCCACTACCCAAAGTGACGTTTTCCTCACTCACTCCAGACCAATGTCAGGGAAGCAGGGGAGACCAGATTTAGTTCAGTACATGGGTAACTTGGCCCATCATTAATCAATTTGCCCTGCCTTTGTAGGAGCTACATCCTGTCAGGAAAGTTAGTTGGCACTACACTGACAGTCATACTGTCAGCACTAGTTTATTGCTTATATTTGGGACAGGCCCAACTAATTTTACTGTACTATGGCAAATACATATTAATGAGCACGTGGCCATGGTGCCATTGCAAGGACACAGTAGGTAATTACATAGTATACGTGGTAATCTGATTGACAGGTAACAGCATCCCACATACTTTCAATCTCAAAGAAAACTAACCTGAAACCAACAGATTTTGGAATTCTGGTTCACTCTTTTTACAAGATACTGTAACAAAGCCTCTGAGAAAGACGTAAGAGAAATTCTTACCTGCAGTATTGGATACAATAAACCTTGCCAGATGAGACCATGTAAGCTTTCCTACTGTGAGGATTCATTGATACATTAACTGACAAGCACGCCTAGTTCTATTTTAAATCAATGGGTCGGTCCACAGGACTACTTTGTGTCGTTCATCAAATAAAGTCTCATTCGGTGATGCTGAAGAAGACAACTTGATGAATTACTTAGAAATGTTGCTGGATATCTACTGCAGTAAATCTGCACGGGAAGTAAGAACGTCTGTCTTTGAGTATGCAATCGCACTCAATATACAGACCCCAGGAGGTTGGAGTGGAATAAAAATGGCAGGTGCAGGAAGGTTTACGAAGTTCCTGACAGGGCACAAAAGCCTTTCTCTGTGCAGAAGTGTTGTAACACACGCTGGTCCAGCATCAAGTTTTAACAAGACTAATGCTGATGCTTTTCCTGATAACCTGAAAGAGGTGCCTCACAGTCTCCAGGCTCGGTTGGGTGATGTCTGGAACATGAAATGGCTGTAAAAACTATGCAGACACCTAATGGACAGAATAGTGTTTGCTGAACATGGGAAATTAATGAAAGTAACAGGATTCACAGCGCTGTCATTTCTAACTTCCTGCAGCGTGCACATCAGAAGGGAACCAAAAGGCATGTTTTTAATAAACCTGCACAAAGATTCCAAAAATAAAAGATTATAGTGAGAAAAATGCAGACAGACTGCTCAGATGAAGATGATGGGAAAGCTTCAACAAACTTTAACAAAGAACTGCTGTGTGTTGTTCCATAAGAAAGCAATAGTTACACAGCAGTTACCTAATTCAGCCAGAACACAGGCCTGAGAACTGTTACTACACTCAAAAAATGCAGACACAAGTATGTTCCGTGATTTATTTAATTCTCATTGAAATATCACTGAGAATACTGCATACACCTAAATTAATCCTGTGATAAGCCTGCTCTTAATAAACTAAAACCTGTAATTATTTTAGATACCTTTAATTTTAAAAATACAAATGTATATATAATGACACACATGCTAAAGTACAATAAAATCAAATGAAGCTATTAAACCACATGTTGCACACTGCTCCAGTACTGATTAGCTACACACTACACATGGAACATAATGTACAATTTGTATCATACACACTGTAATAAACATTCTTTTCATTACGAGCAACTGCACAGTTGTGCATATATAGGAACAGGTTAAGCCTACTACATTCAGTGTCACCTAAATGAAGTAAAACCTAGATATCCAAACTACATATACAAAATAACATTACCATTATACTTTAAATTATACGCCTCCTTATGATGCATTTAGTGTTAACAGTAACAACTTTACAATTTTTGGGCAGAGGACTTTTCAATAAATGGCTATGAACTGTATTCACTGGAAAACGATGCCAGTGAAGCCGCACAAACCTTTATACACCAACCACATTTCAGTTCAAACAGTGCTTCAGCAGCAGGTGGTGACCACCCCTGTTTAAAACACTAGCTGTGGTGCTATCAACCTAGGTTTTCCTGAGTACCACATTTGACTACATTCTTCTATGTTACGTGGAGCAAAGGATTAAAGTAATATTCATTCTACATATTCATATGACCAGCATTCATGACTGAAGAAGTTTCTGTAAAGAAACATTCTGTATTTTTTTCAGCAGAAGCAGATCTACCAACCACTCTTCTCTTAACATCACTCTCGGTGAATATTCTGTTTTAAATGCTTTGGTACTATGGGTCTGTAGGGTCAGATTTGTGGGTGACAGTATTAACTAACTATATGTAGCAGAAAATTTTTGAGAAGCCACGAATTGCTCAACTACTGAGAAATTCCCCACGTTTTATAGTACTTAGAGGTTCATTACTGTATTCACAGAAACCTGCCTCTGACCCACATTCAAAGCCAAATGAATCCAGTCCAAAACCTGCAATACTATTGCTTTAAAATCCATTGCAATATCATCCTCTCATCTATGCCTAGTCTTCCAAGTGGTCTCACCTTCAGGTTTTCTGAACAGTGTAAAAAGATGCAGTTCTTAAACAACTGGACTGCAAGTGTCATTGGAATAATGCACACCATGGAAATAACTGGAGCTTAGTAACCACTGACTCACACTGCTTGTATTCTGGAAAGTTATAGACTAGGATAATGAAGGCATCAAATTTCTACTGCATGCATAATGATTCTTCACAAAAGAATATTTCTTATACTTCTGTCATAATACACACTTTCATTTACAAATATTGTAATAAAGGAGTTCATGGAATATTAAGAACAGCCAAACTGTGTAATCTACCAGACAGCATTCTTCCTCTATCTCTCTCTCTAACACACTTCCTTTTACACACACACACACGCACGCCAACCCATGGTGATTCTTCTGTGGAAGCTACTGTATGGGACATTAATAAAGACATTTCATCTCTATGGGTCAGTATTTAACATATTCAGCACAACCCCCCTTTAACTTTTAAAGGCCTAGTGATGATTTAAGTCCTGAATGAACGTAATGGTGAATCATCCAACGTCAAATACGGTTGTCAGAAAACGCAATAGCAGAAATAGCCTTGTAATTTATCCACAGGTCCCTGGGGAGCACTGGCAATCTGAATCTTGGTCTTTGACAGGTTAAGGTTACACCCCGCAGTGGACCTGATGTTTAACCCTTTAAAGACGAAGCGTATCTGTTTTATGTAAGGACTCAGTGCGTACCGCGCTGTAAACACTCTCCACTTTGGTTATAAAAACCAATCTCTTAATGTTTTATAAGGCAAAAGTTGCTGTTTGTTCTGAGATCCGTACAAAACACATAAACGCAATGTGGGCACCACGTAGAATTTTTTAATGTTAAACCTGGTGGTACGTAAAGTTACCGCTAGGCTTTAAAAGGTTAAACTGACAGAAACCTTAAATGGTAGAAATTTAACACTATGAGTAATTACTGATGTGAGATTAACTGACGCTGAACAATATGATAGAAACCACTAAATCAAGGAATGTTAAATGAGAGGCACCACTATATGTTGCCTATAATGCAGGTTCACATTTTATACATTAAATGTGATACTTGAACAGCTGAATGACAGAAATTAAATTCCACAGCATACCAAGATACAAGGTGTGGACACTTATACTTGAATACATTCTGACTCTTCATGCTATATCATAATTTATATGATTCAAAACTTAGCTTCCCCTAAGTGTCGAAATATAGAAGCATAGCTGACATATCACTGCTGCATACTAATTCAGCGTAATACAACCTCAACATACTAGGGGCCAAAGGACCTATCCAACATAAGATTTGCATTATGGCTGCAAATATTGTAATTACTACATCTGCTCAGAAGATGGAGGCAGCAGATGCCTCCAAAATGCTGGTACCCGCCTAGCAAACTGCATACCATCAGTGAGAGATAAAAGGTCAGAATTAGAACCAACTTCTGCAATGACATCACACCAACTGATAGCTGGCTTGCTGCCCCTCCCATACTGCAGGGTAGTCCAAAGTCTCTTACGCTTCTCAAACAACAATGAAGATGGAGGCAACAAGCTCCTCTTAAACATCAGCAAGTAACTACAAACTGTTACGGTGTCACATCACCGACAACTTTTATTACCTGCATAGTGTAACATCCCAAAGAACAATACTTTTCGGACTTCATGTACGTACACATTTCTCCTTTCTGTTAACAGGTGGTGTTTGGAATTGCTACATCTGAGCTACATTATGTGCATGGAGAATGAAAGAGATTAACACGTCCAAATGAGCAGGTATTTCTCATGGAAACCCTGTATTAGATAACAAACATACCGACACTCTTGTCTCTGAATTTTATATGGTAGTGAATAGTCACAATTTGTAAACTGGCTGTAAAAATGCTCAGTGTAAAGTAAAACTTGTCCGTGTTCAAGCTATGAAGACATACAGGAGGAGCAGAGGTATAGCTCCATTAATGCTTAACCTCAGCATTAGATGGAGTGGCCCATTTCACACCCCAACCTCTTTACCACCAGGAAAAACCCCCAGTGCCTACAGAACAGGAGGCTGGATGGGCCCCAGAGCCGGTCTGGACGTTTTGGAGAAGACAAATCTCCTGCCCCTGCTGGGATTCCAACCCTAGTCACTATACTGACTCTAGTCACCTGGCTCACGGCAATGTTGTCTATAATCTCATTAATTATACACACAAAAAAGTTCGTATTATTCTCAGTGTAACAGAATGTATAAAGACCTAACATATGGTTCAGAATAACGTTATTTTGTGCACATACAAAACAGCAACACACTTGTTAAAAAGCGCAGTCCAACTGCACAAAAATCAATTTGGCCACACATATTACCTCACAATAAATTAAAAAAAATATTCCTAACTACCAAACACAAAATTGCTTTTGTGCAGTACCTGTTTGAGAGTATTATACAGACAGGCCACTTGGCCACAAGTTAGTTCGATTTACCCACCCTGATGAGCAAGAACAAGAAAACAGCGTCTGTCTTCAAGAAGAATCACCAAGTATGCATATGCACTTACAGAAACCCATATGAACACAGAGCACCCCAAAAGGTGTTAACACAGCTGTATTTATTACTTCAATGCAGCTGTCTGACAGAATGATGAATAATGGACAAGCATTCTATTTCTCAAAATAACTGCCACAGCAGATGGGAAATTGGTCTCACCAATATACAACTTTTGTTTCCAGTGGAAAAAGAAATCAAGACCTGGTGTTTGCAACCACTGTGCATCCAAACTCTCACCTTGCTGAGTGACAAGTGAGATCTGCGCTCTTCTGGAATTTTATGCAGCATGAGAGTTTGTTACCAACATTTTGGACAACCCATTTTCAAGGGTCCTTTGCTGCTGGCCCATGTTCCAGGAAATGAAAGAGAATACCATGTCCCAAAGTCACCGACAGCTTCCCCATAGACTAGTGAATGGCATGTTCAATCACCACTCAGCCCGGACTTTATGCCTTGTAATTTCCATTTCCATAGACCAACGGAGGAAAATGCTACTGACATGAGATGCCAATTGGTAAAAAAAACATTTCTTCTCCACAGGAAGTGTGGTCTATACCTGAACAGATGTCTTCACTGGCATGACTCATTGTTCCTACAGTTTGATTCTCCTGCAAGCCATCCAAAGATGAACATAAATGGGAGAGTAACCCAAATTATGTAGACAAATGACAGATTGTGAACAAAAACTTCCCATCAAGGTGCCTCTTTCTCAATTAGGGAATGCAGAAACAACTGGATTAATAATCCTCCTGACTGGAAGTTCTATAAAGGCAGCGCAGACACTCACAGCATCTACGCACCCGTCTCTCACTTCCTCTCGGCAGACAATCTGTGTATACACACAAACTTCCTGTTTGCTTGCAAAAATTGTAAGCTAAACCACGTGCCAAAAAGACAGAAGAATTGGGTCACCTGACATCACCCCAGCAAATTAAATTCAAACAGGTTGGCTCCCACAGAAATACATCACTGGGTGCCAATTCTCAGGGACAACCAGAATTCCTGCTTGATTTTAAAGTTTTAAGCGTACATAAGAAGTTTGTTTTTATCTTGCGGTTTAGACCGTGATGAGATGGTTTAATTAGTGATGGCACATCCTGCAGTCTACTACACAGTGCCATTTCCCATCATACCCTTAACCTGCTCCACTTATGCTCCTGTTACCCATCATCCACACTACTTTAAGCTTCACTCTGCTTCTATACATTCTTTGGCCCACTTCTCTCTATATTTCATTGCACCTTGATAATTTAAAATTACATTCTGGCTACAGGAGCTTGGCACAGTCCTTGCATGGTTGTTGGTTTATTTTTATGGTGCTTATATGGCATGAAGTGGAGAAAACAGAGAGAGAAAACTTGAGCACCATTTCTCTGAATCGGTGTTGTTTAATGGTAACTTACTTGTCCATCATTTTGCTTTATTCTTTCAATAAACATGGTTACTTGTTAAACTAAATCTTACACGGAACCATTCGCATTGCACACACCCCTCTTACCTCACACAGCTACCTGGGATAATACTGATTTTGGTGAGTTACCTAGTAGCAAATGCATGGCACCCACTGCATAGTCTTTGAGGGCAGCAGAGAAGAGACAGCACTTAGCTTAAAAACTTTAATCTTCTGACTGAATCAGGGATTCTGTTAACAAAAATGTTAAGTGCCAATGAGAATTTCACAAAAATTGTCACATAATCAACAAATTACACAGTGTCAGTGTTAACACAAGGTGTTACAGCTACAAATTCTGAACAAACTGAAATTAGATTCATCATGTGTTGTTAACAACTTTATCACTGAACAATGACAGGTTGGGATAAGAAGCTGGTCTGGACTTTATGACTTGCTTAACATGCTTCCCCAGATAAGACTAATCTTCACCCTGAAGCACAAATCCCAGATGCCACTCCTTTCACATCTTTCTCCCTCACACACTGGGAGGAGGATGATGATACAAGTTTCATTACAGCTGGCAAAATGAACACTACAATTAGCAGCAACATGGTGGTGATGCATGTGGATGGGTAGAGCAGTTTGGGGCCAAATCAGTGAGGGTTCAAAGTGATGACAAAATAACATCATGCTGACTTTGTGGTGACCAGATGACCTATGGCTAACATTCTGACCAACAGGGGCACTGCTATGAGCCCAAAATCATATGTCAAAAAGGAAAAAGATAATGCATGTGGTAGAGCACCTGCAACAGATACACCTTAAAAGGAAGTGCATACAAGAACTAAATAGGTACATGAAATTATATCAAAATGGCAGGCAGAGCACTGCACAGCAGAAAAGTGATAAATGAAGCCAACAAAAACAGTGAAACTGAATTAGACTTGTGTGACAAATGCGCATGCATGGGCGAGACACTGAGAAGTTGGGGCTTTCAAAAATGTCAGAAACAGCTGTAAATACACAGACAGCGATACACGAGAGGGAAGAGTTTGTATACATGGGTACAGACAGTGTGGATATAGCATGCCAAGCAACAGCCAGCCAAGGACCAGAAACTGATCTACTCTCATATAAAAGGCCTTGCATGAAAAGCCACAGAGAAAGCATCTGAAAGGAGAATAAGGCTAAAAAGTACAAGAAAAGGTCAGGTGGAAGCATGTCACCTCCTTTCTTAAGATATTCTGTTATGGCCAACTGATATGACACCTGGACTGTCCGAGATAGACCTGACAGATGTCATAGGAGGGAGCTTCTGTTGGGGGTGATGAAGCAACCGTCAGTGTGGATGAGTCGTCTGCTCTACTGATTACGTGGAAAAATACAGCCTGTCCATTACTCATCACAGTGTTCGGCATTTACATCACAGTAATAAATATGGGTGTAACATATCCTCAAATGATGCTTCCTGTACAGTGTACATATAGTGAAACAGACACAAGACTACTGCAGCACAAAATATATGACTATTACTGCACACCCTGTTAACAGACTATGTTTGTTAAATAAATCTCTTTACAGACATACAGGCTATTACTGGCTGTGAATAGCACACTTAATACAAGATGGTGTTCAAAGAAGGAATGTAATTACCATTACTCCATTATGATGATAATGTTCTCACAATTTATGTACATTAATTATGAAACCTACCAGCGCACTGAGTAAATGTTCTCCGATAGCACCACAACAAATGTCCATGTTTCTCAGCAAGTGATACACAGTTAAGATTAGTATGTTTTCAAACGCGTTGAACACTACATTCGAGGCACTGATGTAGGATGTATCCTGGACAAATCAATTTGAAATTTAAAATATAACTCTGATTAATAACAGTAGTTATAATGACAGAATTCTAAATAAAGATGAACATATTATAACATACACCAGAAGCAACAGCTGACATTTCACCTGTCTAGAAAATATTCACTTAAAAAGAAACTGCATCAGTATCACATTCATCAATGGATGAAAGAAAAAAGGCAAGAAAATGACATACACAACTTACAGGTTGCACAAACATGAACGCACGCAGCTGCAGAAGCTGGAACAACCACTTATGATTACATGTCCAGTTTTATGTGTCAATATAAAATCGCAACAACATTTTAAATATTTATCTCTAAAAAAAGGTCACATAACTATATACTGCATTCACAGAAGTGGAGAACTAACATATGAAATCCCTACATCATTGACATGTTCTTACACTGCTCATCCATACACATTCATACTTACCACTACATTTGCCAATGTCAGAACTTTGTTAGGGTTCAAACATACATTAAAATCAGAAACAGGGCACATCAATAGTCACTACTGTGACCAATTCTGCACACATCAGGTGTTGGAACTATAGAAAGATTCATTTACATTTACTTAATTTTAAGTAAGTATATTAGGAAAGCATATACAAGCAGTAAAATTTTGAACTGAAGTTATGTGAAACTTCTACAGTGAACAAAACTAGACTGGGAGAAACAGAGCACATAAAAGAATGTAAACACGGAAAACTGCACCTTATTTGTCTCTGTTTATCTTAAATGCTCCATCCCTTTTACTTTTAAAACTGTATTATTTATGTATTTAAGAAGGAGATTTGATCATGTACACATGAACAGGGCAGACAAGTACTGCTATATACAGACCACGTTCTGATATTGGAGCACACCACCCAAGGTTCATAAATGTTAAAAGCAGTGGTTCCAGAATACTCGCAACTCTTACTCAAATGGATTGAGCACTGATTTTTAGGCGCATCTGGACAGCTGCAAACTGCACATTAGTTTTGTCATGTATGTCCATCCACATGTATTAGCATGGATCGTACTGAACGGGTTTCTGTGGAATTTCATACGTGGGCCTTTCACGAAAATTCGTTGGGGAACTTCAAATCTGGTTAAAATTGGGCACTTTACAAGAAAATCTAAGTATGCTTTATTGTTGCCGGTAAAATTAGATCTCCATAAAAGTGCTCTCTTTGAATGAAATGGTATCAGCCTGTTAGGATAGCTGAGGAAGTATGAAAACTACGTGAACACGCCACTATATTATGTTATACACACACTACAGATCTTACTTGAATCACATTCCCATGGAGCAGTGGCTACAAAACAGCAGAGAATCAATTTATCCTTTCACTGCATGTTCCCAGCAGGCACAGACTTCCATGATAATGTGGTGTTTGTGGACACAAAAAAAAATCCATGCCATAGCCTCTCAGCATTATACAAAAACACCACCGAAAAACACGGAATATGTTGCGAGAATTGAGGTTCTCACAGCACTGCTGATGAGGATTTGAGACTTCTGAGATATGTCACCATGTTACTGATCCAGTGGTTCACAACATTTCAAAGGATTACGTCCCTTTCATATTCAACCATACTCAGTACACCAGTCCAATCAGTTCTTCATGGACTGGTTATTCTTGAAAATGAATGTGACAACATCCTCTAGAACACACAAACCACTCACCCTGCGACACAGCGTCACATACCAGAACACCTGAATCTTTACGTAATCATATGTTCGAACAAGGACAGAATACAGTCTGGGAATTCACTTATTATTGCTTCAAACCACATGTATTTTTCAGCTGGCACACTTCACGATTCACACCTTTGTGCTGCCATTTACTTTTGCAAACGACTCGTTTCACTTTTTGTATTTACTCTAGTCAGAACTTCATATTTATTAGCAAGGTCACAGAACTGTTAATATGGAACGCCACAACGTCTTTAAATAAAGGGCACAGGCAGGGGCAACAACAGGAAGAAAGTTCTTTCCTGAGATCTGCGCTCTTCTGGGGTATAACGCAGCATCGAGTGGTAATCCTTTACCGACGTTTTGGGACAACATATTGGTCCCATCTTCAAGGGTCAAGAAGTCCGAGAAGAGTTTATAGCCTACTCTTCTGCGACTTCTTGACCCTTGAAGATGGGACCAATACGTCGTCCCGAAACGTCAGTAAAGGATTACCACTCGACGCTGCGTTACACCCCAGAAGAACGCAGAGCTCATCAGCATCACCACAGAAGCCTGAAATCCAAGTTCTTTCCTCTTTATTACCTTTAAGGAGGCTGAAAGAGATGAACTGTCACAGGCTGAAAGAGGTTGAATTAATTAAACATGTGAAGTACTAAACAGCCACATTAGATATATCAGTTTAAACTCCTCCCTCCATTTTAGTTACAATCCTAAGTCCTATTCCTACCACATACATATCAATTAGGCTTTTAAAGTAAGACCTTCTTATATGGGCAAATATAAACCCCGGCCATCTGTTGCTCCTATATGCGTACCTACCCAAACAGATACCAAACACACTCTACAAAACAACAAAACAGACAGCATAACGTGACCATAAATTTCTAGGAGGTTGCAGAGGGTTCCAAACACCGTACCCTAACAGGAAAAGTATGACAATGGAAGCCTTCTATCAGAAGACAGGAAAGGGTTAAAGCTTGTGAAATCAACTGTGCTGTCGAAATTGCCAGACAGGGTTCAGACGATGTCAGGAAGAGACAAAACAGGCTTATACGAGCAATAACAAGAACAACACGAACAACAACAACACATACATTTCAGTCACTTGTGCTTCACATGCTGTTTATCAATTACTGCAATGCCATGTTGCAGGTTTACACTAAAACTGCATTTAAAACATAAATTACAATATTGTCTGCACTTACAAGATTAGCACATACTACCAGGTAAGACATATAATGAGACTTACGTTTTTGTTAAAAGTTACTGGTATTGCATGGTACCTCAACCTTCCACAATGCATAATTCCCGTTTCCATTCCCTGACATTATTTGATACTGTACTCGAGATAGACTGGTCAGCCAAACAGGCTATGATATGGATATTAAGGTGCATTATCCAA
Source organism: Coptotermes formosanus (assembly GCA_013340265.1). Lineage (NCBI taxonomy): Eukaryota > Metazoa > Arthropoda > Insecta > Blattodea > Rhinotermitidae > Coptotermes > Coptotermes formosanus. Next base: position 1,171,620 of record BLKM01012994.1, read on the forward strand.
TAATGGACAGAGTTATGAGTTTTATATTAGGCTACAACATAAACAATCGGTTGCACCTGACCTATACATGTGTACAAGAAAAGCAAGTAGCACATTCTCACAAAAGATTAAACTATTAAACGAGACACTATCTTATAGTGTGATAGTGTCTGTTACCTCAGTGGCACCTGAGTTTGCAGACACCCTGTTTACTGGTACAATAACAAAATATTCTTCCTTCTTTCTTCAATCTTCATACATAACTTCATTCTACACTTTAATTGAAGACAGTTTCATTCATTTCACCCACACCATTGCTCTTTCATTACACCCACTCAACATGTTACTGGTATTACAGAAAAGAAATGTTTACTCCATTTCTGTTCTGTTCTTGCAGTTCCCTTTAAACATATTTCTTTGTAGACTGGCCCAAATGTTTGTTTCTTTATAAGAATAAAACAGAATTTTAATAGGTAAATGAATCAGCAAAACATCATATGTGTTGCATCAGAAGAGTCAAACTTATTCACTACATGTATGACACAATAAACCTGCATTCATGGAAAAAGTGCTCTTTTCTCCCTACAAATTTTATCTGCAATACAATTTCAGGTTATTATACCATTAAAACAAGCCTTACACTGATGGACATACATGTGGCAAACTCGCACTATATCATGGCACAGTACAGAAAACAAGAAAAAGTACTACTCAGCTTCTGCTACTTACATGAAGTGAGAAGGGAAATAATATCCCAGGAGAGACAAGATTTCCACTACAGCATGGCAGAAACCTAAAATATTGCAAGTTCTGAAACATTTCAAATACAGTGACCAAAGTAACAACGCAGACATTTTTATCTACGCAAATGCATCCTTATTGAAAATACCACACCTTCTGTGTGTCCTTGTGGCCTGCTGCATTAGTATGTTCATATCATTTCCTTTCCCACTTGACATAACCATTTTAAAAACATTTCTCCATTGGAGTCAACTTTGAAAATAATGTTTTGCTTGTCAGAACTGTTGTTCCATCGTCTCTTCTCTCAACATTCTGAATCTGGTAATGCCACAGTATGTCATATCCTTAACAAAACTCATAATTCGTAGCGTAAGGGGCTATAAACTTTTGTTTCTATGAAATAGAAGTTCTTGTTATGAGTCACCGAGCAGTGTAAATAATAACAAATATGTTTCACAGTAACAAATATTGTATTCAGAATAGTAAAACAATATAGCAACAAGAAATGTCTGCAATGTTGACTAACATGACAGTAAATGGATGTTACCTTGAAGTGGAGGGTCCCTGAACATCACTATTAGTCGAACTGTTTGAACTTACAGAATCAATGTTGTCATTGCTGTCACGAGCCTTCTTCAGACAATCAATGTACTCTTGTTGTGATCTGGCCAACACTTGCGCCAAGATACCATCTTCCCACTCAGTTGGGTCTGCGAACAAACAACAAACTGCTTCATACAATATTACAAACAAAATGTCAACCTGCAAGAGTCAAAATTATCATTTACTCCTTTGCAATACACACTCAACTTTTGTGAACAATTTTTAACAGTCAAGAGGCATTTTGGTTTGTAAATATAAAGCACATCACAGCTTTTTGCAGGCCTTAGCTGGACGTGGCTGAACCTTCCGGATATCACTTTTAACAACACAAAGCCTCAGCCAAAGCTATGAGATAAGTATGTATATTCATATGCATTACATGACAATAACACAAGTAGTGAACACAACGTTGTCACGTCTACACTTGAATCCATGTCACTCCCACCATTGGGAAGTGTTTAACTCACTGAAATTAAACCTTCAGATAACAACAAAAAGTACATGCTGATAAAGTGTCTTATGATTTACACCACTTAATTAGTAAATGCGGCCTTTGACTGAAGAAAATTTTGCAAAAAGCCATTTCCTTGTTGAATGATAAAACTTTGCAGAAAATTTAGAGTCACCAGTTGGAACTGAATGACAGTACAAAGGTGGGTAGCTGATATTTCAAAAGAGGATGAAACTCAATTTTCCCAGCTATACAGCATGTGTATCTACTATTAAGTGGCTGCTGGAGAGTCAAGCAACATCACTGAGAGCGGGAGTCTGTGTAACAATGGATTACAGTAAATGTACATAATTGATATTGGAGTGACATTTGCTGTGCAGGTTCCATATGGTCCCAGTTGACAGTTTTTCTCCATTTATGGCACAGACATTTTGTCTGAAGTAAAACCTTATACAGGGACTTCACTGCAGTTTGTCAGGTTGCTTGTCGATGGCAGAATGCATTCACGTAACATTTCTTACTGCATATATAAAAATAATCCATACAATGTGAGGCGTATGAAAGGTAAACTTTGAACCATAAAACATAAAGCACTATGGCTGCAGAAAAATGTCTGCTGCACCAGCTGCACAATTGAATTTCTTTCAATAAATATAATCCTAGGTTTTTTAGGATGTCAGTACTCACCATACAGTTTTGGAGTGAGGTGGTCAAGAAATGAGGCTGTTTCAAGGATGTTAAATCCCTGCCCTGAGTTTGACATCTCATCCCAGCTGCATCCAGCTGAAGACGAACATGCTGTTGCATCATCTGTGAAGCGCTGGCTATCCACAACTTTGGGGGAGTTACGATGAGTTTCAGGGTGTGACGGAGAATTTAATCCTCCAACCCTTGTACGAGGTGACGAGCGATTGTTATCTGAGGTGACTGTCGCTGTGCTGGAAGTTGCTGTGGTTGACCGTTGCTGCCAAACCATGTTGTTACATCACATTAATAAGTGTATCAAGTAAATAACTGTCAGTACAGGCCAAAAAACATACAAGGTTTGGGGTTGCAATATTCATCTGTTACATGTTCACAATAAACTTAATTACAGACAGAACCAGCAGTACTCGTAATTACATCATTTTTGTTGCCAAAAACATCATACGAGAATAAATACACTGCAAATATAAATCTAATGCAAGCACTAAACATGTTACAGAACACTGCAAAACCTGTGAATAACTTAGGAGATATCACAATCACACAACAGTGAATATTACGATTGGTACTCTAGGATATGTGGGTAGGTACCTATACACCAACCACATGGCACCTCATTTCAAAAGCGTGTTAATTTGTAATTATGCTTTTGGGTACTGACCAAATGACATATAATTCACAGCAAAAGAACTAATTACCATATAGTGATAGGACTTACCAAAGAAAAAAACCCCCACCACCACAGTAGTGACAACCGGCAAGTTTAATACTCTATAAAATGTAATTTTCACAATGTAGCCTTGGCCTCAATTTTTGGCACACGTACACAAACCAGCAGTATTCGCAAAATGAAACAGGTGGTCATGTACATACCATGTTCTTGTTTCTCTGCTCATTGTCTCTCAGCCACTGCAAATAACTTTCCCTGGCAACCTGTTCTTCGATTGCTTCATTCGTAGCCTCCCAGTCTGTCGCACGCAACTTATCTTCCAACATTGCCTGTAAAGCATATGCAACTGCACAGGATGCTACAAACTTCCAGCTAAAAGCATCAAAATTTACATTACTGTGGCTGTAACTCAACTACCCTTTTGTTCCATTTCTGTTTGCTCTTCTACTATATTTAACAACTACGAACACACTCAAAATTAATCTTTAACTGCTACTTTTATATGTACTAAGCCAGCCCCAATTTGTGGAGTTTTCCAACTCTCTTCATAGTTACTGGAGGAGTGAAATCTTATAGCTAGTATGGAGTTCCAAAAACGCCTTTAATGCTCCCCTAGGTGGCAAGGTAACAATACTTTATCTGCCAGCACCCAACTGACTTTAAAATCGGCCTGTGAAGTCAACACTAATACAACAGTGCTTAGCAATATGGACACCGTAGCACAACACCCCTACTGTAGTGCGCAGGAATGCATAGGTTAAACTTTTAAAGACTTGCGGTAACTTTACGTACCCAAGGTTTAACATTAAAAAATTCTACATGGTGCTCACATTGTGTTTATGTGTTTTGTACGGGTCTCAGAACAAACAGCAACTTTTGCCTTACAAAACATTAAGAGACTGGTTTTTATAACCGAAGTGGAAAGTGTTTACAGTGCGGTATGCACTGAGTCCTTATATAAAACAGATACACTTCGTCTTTAAAGGGTCAAGATGAGAAATCTTTAGCACAAGCATGAAGATTCCTCGGCTTGTATACATGTTATTTAATGAGACTATCAACTGATGAGATTATACAGCAACAGTGACAGATGAATGCATGAGTATGGAGCCCTACTGGAATGATACTAACAGGCTAATATTATTCCGAGAAAAATCAGTCCCAGCTGTCATACTGTCCACCACAAAACACACAATGACTAGCATGGAAATGAACAAGGTCAGAGGAAGTCAAATTGTTTAAAAAATGGACAAATCTCCAAGTTTGGGAGACCTGTGTATGTCCGAAGCGTTGTGAGAGATGTTTCACACGTTTTAATTTCACTCTTGCACCTGAGGTTCCTGCAAATTACTGCACGTGATAAACTCGCTGAGCACTGTCAGCTGCATATCTCCCAATAGCCATGCGTCGGACACTTAAATCATCTTATGGACACTGAACTACGAATGTACACTAGTACCTCCACAATCAGAAGTAAGATTTTGACCTACACGCAACACACTAATGACCACATTAAAGCAATCAATACTCGTACATACCTGCTCCATGTGAAAATGTTCACTCTGACTCACTGCCTCCTTCATCAGGTTATTTTCAGCAAGACCTGGAGTGTAGCTGGGCAGGCCCAGTCCAACTCCTATAGTAGCTTTGTATGGATCAACAATGCTGTTGTAATGACTCCCACGTTGATACGACAACCTGATAGGTTCATTGTCATTCTTGTGCTTCCCCAGAAAAATGTTTATAGGTTCTAAAATGGTTAAATACAGCCCCAAATTATCAACAAGGTGGGAAGTATTCATCATACATCATTTATTCCGAACAGAAGTTAATTTCCAACTTAATTTTATTGTAACTACTGTATCGAGGAACTTTACTGATAATCTCTGCAAGTGCACTTCTATATGGCATAAAAATAATAAAGTGCTTTGCGAGAACATGGCCAGGTCTTGAAAGACCAACTTGCAACACTTTGCCTTTCAGGAGCTCAGAAAGGAGGCATTACGGAAAGGTTCCACACATTCACCTCTGCACTACATAAAAGCGAGTTATCAGCTTCATGCCTCAGCTGTTCTACATTATGCAAAATAACCTCCCATATAGGGGCACACAGGGGGTACTGCATGCTGCAAATTTTCAATTAGCCACATGACTGCCGTTGCAGCAAGTGGGCAGCCAGGAGGCTGTTTGCTGCCCGTGAGACTATCCTTCCATACCCCAAAATGTGTTTAATAAATCCAGTCCTCCTGTTATAAAATATGCTGAAAATCCTGATACAAAAGTTTACATGAAATGTTTACTAAACATGTCACATACTTCTAAACTGTTTTCACATGACACCTAATAAATAACTTATAAAATGACACTACTGTCACCCCATAACTGCAAGTAATAGCAATACAATCAACAAAACTTTTAGCAGCCACTTTTTAACAGATGATGACTTAAGAGTACTGTTGGTGCAAGAACACTGTCTTTATCCTGAAACAACTCCAATTTCAATTGCAAATAAAGGTGCACATGAACCAGAGCCATTCTACTAAGATAGCTCAGGGGGAAATTGCTACATAACAGAACACACTACGAGTTAGACAAAAGCTACTGTAAAATTGATCAGCAGATTATTAATTATTGTCTTCAGCATCATGGCACTAAAAACAAACATGATTTTATTCACCACTCACCTGTACCATAAGAGAACACTTCGACCGTACGATTGTACATTTCACTCATAGCTTGCATTTCAATGTGATTACCATGAACATATTCATGCCTTTTCCTATCAACATACGTGTCAAAATCCTCGGTGACATACTGCGAGAAGTAATCGCCATTAGCTGCCTGAACAAACAAACAAACAGATTTCATGTTGAATGTACATTTTACAAAATAATTATGGCATCGGCACAACTAATTGTATTGTATTATATTATATTATAACACATAAATACGTGGCTACATGTTTTGACCGATTACATGGCCATCCCATCCTCAGACCATATGAACATATAAAAACAAAATTCTAATTGCCAAATTCATTGTGGGTCAGTGTAACATCTCAGTCTTATTGTTTCAAAATGCATATTAATAAAATTTACAAACCATTTACAAACAATTTAAAATAGTTAAATATTAGGCATTTTATGTAAAGTTTATCATTTGTTTGCCATCTTCATAAATAGCAGAATCTATATGGCATGTAAATGGTATGATGACATGAGGCACATACGCATACCCAGTTCTCATCTGTAACAGTAGTGGAGATAGGCTAAATTAGTATTCGTCTTAAGGTACAGGGTTAGGTGGGTGTAAGTAAATTTCATTCACGGTTTCCACTTCAATGTCATTGCTCCACCTAGTTCTCCCATTGCAACAACCATTCTGACAGGAACACCTGTTAACCCCACACCTGATGTTACTACATTTATGTATTTGTTACTTTTGAAAGTGCAGCCAGCAGCACAGATCAGCCCACAATAAAGGCTGCTACTGTTCACACAGTTACCAGTAATGACTGAACTGTGAACACCAGCTGATAGCAGGCAGTTGCAGTATATTCCTAACTCTTCATACATATCACTACAGTGTGATATACATCTTAAAAATGGTCAGCAGCCAATTTCGTGTGTAGAGGGTCAGTACAGTTCTGTCGTATTTCAGCACATCCCCATACCTACCATACACAGGACGAGCTTCCAACCCCTGCTGACAACATGCTGTGTCCACAGCTGCATACAGTAGAGTTTTGGGTTTCTTTTTTTGCACTTCTGACACACTTTCACAGAAATGCAACTTCGGTTTCTTCTGCTTCCTGTTGTGGACTCAACAGACAACACCCAAAAATATCTTAAGATTCACTAGGTACTGCTAACTGTGAGGCAAGCACAGCCATTCAAATAATGTCGCACTATCATAGCTGAGGTTTTGGACATGAATCAAATCCTCATTCCAGGTGCTCTTTAATTACGTAACTAAACTTGGATTTCTTAATTTAAAAGTTATCCCCTCCCTGAAGTTAAGCTGCTATACACTGCGATGACACAGAACGCACATAATACAGGTCAAAGAATAGGTACTGCCAACTGTATGTAATAAAATTACTTTCAGTCTATGGATACTCACAATGTAATCCATACAATGGCTCCTAACAATGGCATGCATTTCCTGGTCACCATACACCTGGTCGGCTACAGCACGGAACAGGCAGGCTCCATCTTGTTCCATCTGCTTAATGATGAAACCTTTCCTGCCTATGCTCTTCTCAAACCACCTGTCTCTCTGCGCATAAATAACAGCAAAACACAGATTATACACTACAATAATGCTACTGAGCAATATAATATGACAGACAGAAATGTCACGTACCTCTAGCCACTCAGCTTCTGAGATATGTCCTGAGTCACAAGAGCCGTACTCATCACCACTGTTGTAACCACTCGCATTCACTAGTTCATCCATCAACCCAGATGGCCCTGCTGTTGGAGATGAACCAGCAACATTACTGCTGCCTGGAAATGTTGGCGACGCTGCAGAATTTCTTTCCCGAAGTTTGCTGCGAGTAGTCCTAAAATACATTCATAAACAGCGTAACTTCAGCTTCACACTGGATTTTATTTTCGCAGCATATGCATTATTCCCTCTTAACCTTTTAAAGCCTAGCGGTAACTTTACATACCGCCAGGTTTAACATCAAAAAGTTCTACGCGGTGCCCACATTGCGTTTATGTGTTCTGTACGGATCTCAGAAAAAACAGCAACTTTTGTCTTATAAAACATTAAGACACTGGTTTTTATAACCGAAGTGGAGAGTGTTTACAGCGCGGTACGCACTGAGTCCTTATATAAAACAGATACGCTTCGTCTTTAAAGGGTTAACCTTTACATAACCAGGATGGTGTTTAAATTTTTGCACACAATTTATGAAAAACGTATTACAGTATAACTCCAATTATCTTGATGCTGGTTACCTGGATCACCTATAATCCGGATCGGCTTGGCCTTTCAGACAAATTTGTCAAGAATTCTACAGAAATAATGTGCCTTGAAATTACTGATTATCGGACCAAATACAGTACTGTAAGGTGTTACGGCTGTCTAGAACTTCAAATCAGGTGTGGTTCATAGGTTTAGGTGCAGGTACATAAGGTAAATCGTAACTGAAGGGGTTCCCAAGTAAGACAAGGAGTTCCCAATTGTCAAATACAGATAACAAATTATGTATTAATGTTTTATTTGTACATAAATAAATATGTAGCCTAAAAACAACCATTTCTAGTAATTTTTTTCCACTCTAAACTGCCAATGTAGCCTGTTTTCAAATAAAAATCCAATTATCTGGATTTTCTGCATATCCGGACGCCTCGCAGACCCAATTATTCCGGATAATTGGAGTTATACTGTATATGAAAAGAAAAAGTTAAAATTATGAAATAAAAGGCATACTGTGGAAAATAAAACACAGATTATGCAGTATATCTTAAAAATGCGGTAAATTTCCTTGTTTCCTGAATATATAAAATGAATTTATAAGGGTGTTACTCATGTTAATCAAGTGCAGGTGACCATGACAGAACTCAAGGGTTTGAAGAAGACATATTTAGGCACCTGAACAGAGCAGAACATTATATACAGCAGTAGTAAATGGCAGAACATGTCCAATTTTGTTGTACTAAGCAGTGCAATACATTGGGCATGCATGAAGCAGCAATGTTACACTGTCTGCTGTTCATGTGTTTTGCACATCAGTACAAGCTATGCCACATGCCCACTTTCCTTCTGGTTGGTGGTTACAAACAGATGGGCCAATTTCATGGTCAAGAGGTTGACTTAACATTCCTCAACCATTCCTGTGGCCATATGCAAACAGCATATGCTGCATGAGTTCATAATTTCAGCCAAGAATTCAGATAGCAACAGCACTGCTGACCAGAGTGGGGACTGAGCTCAAATATCTTGATGTTTCTGGGGGTA
>BLKM01012994.1:1181111-1223157 GCA_013340265.1 Coptotermes formosanus
TGTGTGATCTAGTGAGTCCCTACCACCCACACAAATTAAGCACAACAGACAACTGTCTACATTAACCTTATACCCATTAAGGACAACTCAAAAGACTACTGTAATGTCTCACACCCATACTCATCACATGTGTATGCTCATGTGTACACTCTGTATCAATTTCTTGCAGCATACACAAAGGAAAATTCACACAAGCAGCCATCTTCCACATTCAAATCATCTCCTGATACTGTCGTTTTATGTTTAAAAAAATTGTCACTTTTAGACAATTACTGACAATTCAATTGGCAATTTATATCCTGGGAACCTCACTGAGTTTTACATTTAATAGACATATGGGCCTTTATTTGCTGGTGCCCTAACAATGAGCCTGACTCATTGGCCTATTGGAATAACGTAAAAGCTATGCCACAGACAAGACTTTCAACCATTTCCACACAGGTACACCCTTGTTCTGAGGTCTAAATAGCATTCCAAGACCCTGAAGTATGTCACTTAACAATGACACCAGGGAGCAGATGAGTATATACACCACATAAACAAGTTTCAGTGACGGTATAAAGTCTCATGTACCCACATCCTGCATCATGTACGACAACAAAGGTGTTATTAATAATGTCCAAAAATGTCAGTGGAATAATAACTAATTTTTTTAAAACGCATTAAGACATCACTCATAGGAAAGAAAGCCCCGACCTCCTGATTTTGAACAGGTATGACAGTGAATAGCACAATACCTGACCAGTTAAAAACGTCCTGTGTGCTATTACTTGTCCATATTGTCAGGCAAATATTAAGAACAAAATTAACTATGCATTTGTGTGGCAAATCAAGAACACCTTCTGATAAATACTGCAACATACTTCCTTATTAACTACAGATTATACACACTAACTTGCATTATCTTTAAAAAGGGCACTTTAAAGGTTGCTTTGTTACTGAAAATTACATGACTAATCTCATGGTCTGGTCTCTGTGGGCACACATGAGCAATGTTCCCTCTAATTTTTTTTACAGCTGTGTGGGCCTGCTACTGCTCTGAGCAGGAAATTTTTACATGATCTGATGACTATGCAGCACTTTAAAAGTTTCTCTAATATGCACGATAAGAATACTTAAAATGAAAACTGAAAAACTCCAGCTGCGTGGCAACAATTCAGTGTGTGCGGGAGCATTTCAGTTAGTGTGCAGCTGCGGCCCTGCGCAGCTTAGACGGAACATTGCACATGAGCGTTCCAGCATCTCATGTAGGGATATGAGTAGGCAAGTATGCAGGTGAGTCACTCAGCAATGAGGCAGAAAAATGTTACCTGCTGTTACTTCACAAAACATCTACCATGGGTGTGGTCAAGCTGAATGCAGTTCTATACTATTTCTAATTCGGATTGCTAATGTGTTTTTCACTTACAGCAGTCCATCTGGCATCCGTGACACATCCACCCATGGCCATCCTGATTTTCTGCTATGAACTCAACCATGGCTACAGTTCCAGACAGTAATACAGTAAACTCCACCCCATGTTTCAAATCTCACTTCACACGTATCACACACTGTACTTAAATTACGGAATTAGTAAATGCTAAAACAAAAATGAAATTAGTCTAAACTGGATTTCCATACCAGAACAGTCTAACAAGCTTCCTACTTGCACTTGCACCTGTATGAAAAACTGAAAGTTGTATGCACTATGGATTTTGTCAATTTACATACATTTATTAGACCCTTCACAAGACAACGCCCAGGGCAAAGAACATGTTATGAGTAAGCAGTACAATGCTGGTATCCATGCATGAAGGAATAATACAATTTTATACTGCAGCCCATATGGGTCTCAATTTGACTAACTTAAATTCACATTGTTAGGGTATTACACTATTCTGTGTTTTACCACCGCTAGTTATAGAAATATAAACCTTGCCTGTAATAAGCCCCACCTACTATTTATGGATTGTGACAGTCACCATAGTAGTCTTCTTTAATCTGGAAATCTTACAGGTTTTTAATGTCACGACTTTCCTATGAGTTAATAGCCTTAGTATGGTACGCAAATATCTGCTTAGGAACTGAAATATGCATGGCATAAGGGAGTATGAAATGCAATGAATTACAAAAGGTATACCTGAGAATGATTTGGCATTGATCCCATAGCCAGCGTACGGGAATGAGCTCCTCCATGATGAGCTGAGGATTCTGAAGTTTCTTCAGGTTTTCCTTGAGTCACCTTCTTTTTTGAAAGAATAGTCATATTCGGAACATTTAATAATACCTTCACCACAAAACTGTAATTCTCACGTATGTACAAAACGTTAAATTACGTAGAAACAACAACTCAAACTCAACAAAACGTTCTTACACTCACCCCACTTACGTATGATCGAATGGCAGTGACGCGTTTTCGTGGTTCTAGAACATTCCACAGTTGAATGTAATACTAGTACGATTTACGTAGCTTTGGAGATAAAAGGCATGTGTATACAGGAACGGAAGTGGAAGGTGGCGTGTGCTAGTATTCCTCCAGTGAAATTGATGGTTGGAAAATAGGGAAATTGTGAAATATCTTGCAGTTCTCGAAACAGTAAATGGAGTAACGTCACAACAGTCCAGAATAAATCTTGTCTCCAGAAGCAAAACATATATAGAATGGATGAAAACTCGCATACATCGAATTACGTGTCAATTTCATTAGTAAGAACATTACCTAAAATATTTTACGAACTTGTATATATGTATATATAAACATAAAATTTTCTCAACGAAGAAAAGCTCTTAATTGTATAGGCGAAATCATATGCACGTTTAATTGGCTATGGCAATATGATTTACAATGGAATATGAGTTATTTACACTCTTTAGATTCTCTATACTATGAGGATGCATAATATGCCGCAGTATGAATACAGTATGAGGCAGTTAAACGTGGTATTCGTGTACTGTTAAGTTGTTATAACTGAAGATACAATACCAAACCAATAATATGAAATTGTTTTTAACTCTGTCATGACACCATACTGTATTACCAACAATGGGCTGGGATAGCCCCAGTCTGGTGTTGAATTTCCCCCAAAAATATATTTCAATTTATTCAGCATCCATGTCTGCTACATAAACAGCAATAGGACAAGTCAATTTATATAAATATTACAATTTCAATCCAATAGGATCCATACCTGCCACATAAATAGTAACCCTAACAAATATAAATGACAAGACATAATTAAATTAGCAATACCTGTCTAAAACCAAATACACAATGATGTAAAACTATATAACTATATAACTCTGTGAGATATTGTGGAATGGAAATATGCAAATTAAACTAATTTGAATGTATGTGTTGTCACTGAGTGGCATGAGTGCTGTCACAGCAAACCATGCTGAACGAAATTTGGTGATTGTGTATCTCCAGAACATTTTTTCACCAATTTAAGTTAGTATAAATTTTCAGACCAAGGGATTTAGTTGGAGCTGCTTCCTTGAGTGTTTCATTACCATTATCCTTCTTTAAATTAATATGTGTTTTACTGTTAGGAGGAAATTTCATAAAGTTTGTTTTGTCAGAATTTAATGTAAAATTTATTTTCTTTAAACCACGTGCTCAGCTTGACAAAGGCAGTTTTGAAAGGGTCATTTTCAGAGTGATAGAAACATGTAATGATATTAGTACTGCTAGCAAAGAGTGTAGGCTAAAGCATTGACGTGTGTTAATAGTTAACTGAGAACTACGTACTTACAGAATTTGAGGTATCCTTAAACTGAGGTTTTGCGATAGCAAAATGTAGAAATGAAACCATAGGATTCAAATTATAGCATATACTCAAAAGTGGTGCTTTATGAAGGCTTGAGTTAATGAAAGTTCAATACTAGGTTCTCTGATTTTTCTGACAAAATGTCAGTGTCCCAATGTATACTTACATTTGTTGTGGATGATACCAGTATTATTGCTGCAGATCCAGAAGTTCATTTTAAAAATTGCATGAGTGATGTCTTCACTAGCTTGACGAGATGGTTTACACATTACATTTTTTGCAAAATAAATGTCATGAAATTCTGTTCATTGCAGTTTGTGTATTCTTAGCTGGCAACTGCTAAGCCTGTGGTGGCAGTATACTGATATTAAAGTGAATATATGTCATAAATTTGAGAAGCAACAAGTAACACATGGCACGTTCACTCTTTGGAGTTCTATAGTGGTACAGCATTTTATTTTTGATTGTTCTCAAAGAGCTATGTATGAAACTTAATGGAAATCTGATAAAGCGTAGCAGAGATACTTAAAAAGAAAATCAGCGAGTGGTATGAAAAATCACAGTTTTTTGCTTATGTGTTTTTATAAAAATTGAAATAGCAACACGGATTTAGATAAAAGGCTCCAGTATACATCGTTTATGAAAATGTGTTGGGTGAGGGTTAAGATGTTACTTGTCGACAGACAAATGGCGATGAAGCTAACAGGTGCTTTTTGAAACATCTTGTCGTGAACCCGCCTACAAAAAGGCAAGGAAATGGCCTTGCAACAATCAAAATGTTGCATAAATGCTACATATTGGTTGAGGGGTGTTGGTGCATTATTGTACAAGCCCTATTGACACCTGTAAGAGAAGTTCAATAATAAGGGAAGTTATATAAGCTATACATAGAATTTTATTGGTTGAGGGGTGTTGGTGCATTATTGTACAAGCCCTATTGACACCTGTAAGAGAAGTTCAATAATGAGGGAAGTTATGTAAGCTATACATAGAATTTTATTGGTTGAGGGGTGTTGGTGCATTATTGTACAAGCCCTATTGACACCTGTAAGAGAAGTTCAATAATAAGGGAAGTTATGTAAGCTATACATAGAATTTTATTAGTATTAAAGCAAAAAATAAAATAAGTCACTCAGAATTAAATACATAATGCTATTACTTCTGTGACAGTTACTCAAGAATCCCTCCCTTACTTCTTTGATATTGGAGAAAAAGAATTTTCCAAGTTCCATTAGAAAGAAGAGAAAACAACTGAACTGTTCCACCTTTAAGATGAAAATCAGTTCACTTAAATATACATAAGTAAGAATATATATTAACGTTGGATGCACCCATTTAGATATCCCACCACCTTTCATTTTAATATACAGACTACAATATAACACACATGAAATTAACAGACATTTCTTCTCATTATTTCTCACAATTAAGTATCGATTTACACGGAACATTCCAGACAGTTTACACTTCATGTCCACAAAGTGCCAGAATGGCAGTATGTTTTTGGACTATTGAATCTCTGAAATACTCTACGCATAAATTAAGTTCAGTACTTCTTCAATTCTTCAGTGTTTGTAACCCCTTATATATGCCCCTGTTTTAAATCCATGTAATTTTTATCCTGCTACTTATTAGAGACAGTACAGTTCTAGTAACACCATGCTTTTTTTTATCTGTGTGTTCTGTGCTGTGCGTAAGACACTGATCAGACACAGACACATGAAACAGGCACAGTTGATGCATCAAAGGGAAAGGTAAAGTTGGCGCTGTCCACACCTTGAACAGAGCAGGAGGGAGCAGAGTTACAGGTCCACTCATTCTTAACCTCGGCACTAGGTGGAGGTGAGTGGTCAACATCATGCTTTGGCCACTTTACCCCCAGGAAAAACCCCCATTACGCATTGAATAGGAGGGTGGGTAGGCCCTAGAGCTGGTCTGGATGTTTTGGAGAAGAGAAAAATGTCTTGCCCATGCCAGGATGTGAACCGTAGATTGTTCAGCTTCTAGTGTAGTCACTATAGTGAGTACACTATCCTAGCTCACAGATGCATCAAAACGTGGTTTAAACTGAAAGAAAAAGCAGTAAAGTGCAATGTTCTGCTATGTAAGAGAGAGAAAGAGAAAACTAAGTTTTCTACAATTCTACTTGCCCACAATATTGTGTAGAGGTGTTTTACAGACAAGTCAATCACACATCAGAATGTGTGATACTGTATATAGAAATGGTTCATGTGTGTATATTGTGAATCCTGATGAAGAGGAAGGGATACTGGTGTAACTAAGTACAAGATGAAAAGTATCAAAACATGACAGTTGCCAGGCTCATCTGTTCATGCTACAACATACATCATTGGACAGAAATGGAACACAGCCTCTTCCAGAAACTCCACACTCCTTCGCACAGATATGTGCTGTTTCTTCACGCTGTCTTCTTTATGATGGGGTCTGCTGAAGATAGTCATTATCTTACACTTAAAACTTTTACTTCCTGTCAGTGATGAATGATGCTGAAGAAAAGCTAACCTTTCATGCAAAACACTAAACGACTACACACTAAATATGAAGTGTGTTTGCACACTATAAATATAGAAAATGTTGACCATATAAAATATTTGAGCTTTCAGGAATGTTCATTTTGAAAGTGGATGACCAAGATTGGCAAATGAGGGATTTGTGGGTAATTGACCGTAAACACTACGGAACAGTACTTCTGGAACTGCAACAGGAGTAATGTGATGTAAAGGTGATGAGTCTCCATTTTTCCAAAATTTCTTCCGCACACGGTAGAAGATGGCAAAGCTGATGACCATACCGACATTGATGAGGATCAGCATGAGCACGCACACAATAACTAGCGACTTGGGAGTACAAACATATTCCTCGTCTGTGTAGATTTCTGAAAGAGGAAGGAGAAATACAAAGTTACATTTAAATTTTTGTGAGTTTCATGTTATATTTTGTTGGGCATCCATCCATTCATGTTGATATGGGGTAGGTACATGGAAGAAGGAATGTTCAAGCTGCCTGAAGTAGTTCCACACCCACTTACCTTGTGTAAAAAAAAATAAAGAGAAGCAGTTGGACTTCAGGATTACAAAATAAAACTTCTTACCACCCCAGTTAATTAAGCTGTAAGTTGGCAGTTACTAACTGACTAATTTAACACGTTCTGTTGCATTGCTTAGAGCAGCAGCACAAAGTAAATTGAGTAAACTGTTCAGTGGTCAAAATGTTCAAGATATTTGGACATTCTGACCCTTGAAGATAAGGTCACAACATTGTCTTAGAATGTTGGGATCTCAGTGCCCAGTGACACAGCATTACGTCCCAGAAGAATGGAATCCCCAATTACACAGCTAACTAACTAACTAACTCCATGGAGCAGAGGCCTTCTTGAGAAGCTAACAGTTTCTCAGCTAGTCAAGAAATTCCCCGCATTTTATGGAACCCGAAGGTTCATTACCGCATTCACAAGAGCCCGCCACCTGTCCCTATCCTGAGCCAGCTCAATCCAGTTCATGTCCTCCCATCCCACTTCCCGAATATCCATCTTAATATTATCCTCCCATCTACGCCTGGGTCTCCCAAGTGGTCGCCTTCCCTCGGGTCTCCCCACCAAAATCCGGTATGCACCTCTCTCCTCCCCCATACGTGCCACATGCCCCGCCCATCTCAGTCTTCTCGATTTGATTACCCGAATAATATTTGGTGATGAGTACAGGTCATTAAGTTCCTCGTTATGTAGTCTTCTCCACTCCCCTGTCGCCTCGTCCCTCTTAGGCCCAAATATCCTCCTCAGCACCCTATTCTCGAACACCCTCAGTCTTTGTTCCTCCCTCAGTGTGAGAGACCAAGTTTCGCATCCATACAGAACAACAGGTAAAATTATAGTTCTGTATACCCTAATCTTTGTGTTTTTGGATAGCAACCTGGAAGACAAAAGATTCTGCACTGAATGATAGCAAGCATTCCCCGACTTCAATCTGCTCTTAATTTCTTCATGAATGGAGTTTCGATTCGTTAGGGTTGCTCCCAAATATTTGAATTCTTCCACCCTTTCAAAGGATTTATTATCTATATTTATGTTGTGATTGTGTCCTGCATTCTGATTTCGAGACATGACCATGTACTTAGTTTTCTCAGCATTTACTTCTAGACCAATCTCCTTACTAGCAATAATTAAATCTTCTGCATTTTTCTTTATGCTATGTACGCTTCCGCCCAATATATTAACATCATCAGCATAAACCAGAAGCTATTCAATTTCAAGCCCTCCTGGTTTGCCTGAACCCTCCTAATGGCATATTCTAAAGCAAAGTTGAAAAGCAATGTCGACAGAGCATCTCCTTGTTTCAAGCCATTCTTAATAGGGAACGTGTCAGACAGATGTTTGCCTACCCGAACTCTGCTATATGTTTCACTTAGGCACATTTTTATTAACCTTACTAGTTTCATGGGGATACCGAACTCAATGAGAATATTATACAAGACCTCCCTCCTAACTGAATCATAGGCTTTCTTGAAGTCTATAAATAGCTGATGCACTGCCTCATTGTATTCCCATTTTTTCTCAAGTATTTGACGAATGCTGAATATATGATCAGTGGTTGACCTGTTACGTCGAAATCCACACTGATGATCCCCAATAATTTCCTCTGCATATGGAGTTAACCTTGACAAGAGGATGTTGGATAGAATTTTGTACGTAGTCGACAAAAGTGATATGCCTCGATAATTACTACAATCTGTTTTATCACCCTTCTTATAAATAGGCACAATGACCGACTCCTTCCATTCCTCAGGCAATTCCTCCTTATTCCAAATAGAAATAATAAGTTTATGGATTTCAGACCGAATAATCCTACCCCCTGCTTTAATCAATTCTGCTGGAATCTGATCAATACCTGGTGATTTGTGGCTTTTTAGTTTTCCAATAGCCATCTCAACCTCAAAGGCACTGGGCTCAGGCACTAGTGGCTCTGCTGTGTGTACTTCAATCTGCCTAACATCGTTAACCCCGTGTATATTCAACAGCTGGGAGAAATGATTCCTCCACCTAGCCAAAATACTGTGGGAGTCTGCAACCAGGTCACCCTTCTCATCCTTTACTACATTACTTCTAGGCTGGTACCCCCTCTTAAACTCATTGATACCCCTATACAAGTCTCTTATATTCTTCTTCTTACTGTTTGTTTCAATTTCATTAATTTTAGCTTTCAGATATACCTTCTTTTTGTGCCTGAAATGTCTACTAGCTTCACGTCTTACGTTGTGCAGATTATTTCCATTATTTTGGTTTGGATTCTGTAACCACTGAATTTTAGCCTGCTTCCTTTTATCTAAAAATTCTGCACATTCTGCATCAAACCATGGTTTATGCTGCTTCCGTTCGTGTATACCTAGACTCTCTTGAGCCGAGATTTTGATATTCTCTTTAATGTTTTCCCAAGCCCTATTCATGTCCTCACTAACATTTAAGTTTTCCAGAGCTGCAAACCTGTTTGAGATCTTAAGCTGATACTGTTTCCTAGCCTCTAGTTCACTTAGCTTCTTGAGATTAAATCTCTCTACATCAAACTTCTGTGCTGCTTGTTTACTTACTGCCAGTCTTTCCCTAACTTTCGCAACCACCAGATAGTGATCAGTATCACAGTCAGCTCCCCTGAAAGATCGCACATCGAGTATACTGGAATGCCGTCTCCTATCTATCAATATGTGATCGATCTGATTGTGAGTCTTCCCATCAGGAGAGGTCCAGGTGTATTTATGAATATTTCGGTGCGGAAACATAGTGCTCTTAACAACTAGATTCTTTGATGTGGCAAAGTTTACTACTCTAACACCATTATCGTTGCTATCCTGATGTAAACTCTCATTCCCAATAGTCGGTTTGAAAATATCCTCTCTCCCCACTTTTGCATTAAAATCTCCTAACAGAATTTTCATATGGTACTTAGGAAAATGATCAAAAACCCCTTCTAATTCCTCATAGAAGCTCAAAACTCACATGTGTGCTACATGGTTTCTGTTAACAATACTTCAGTCATGATACTTAGGGTAATGCAGCATGCATCTTTATTACAGTCTAGCCTGTAATCTTTCGTACAGAACTTCAAAATATTCTGACCCTCTTGAAGACTCAGAAGTTAATAAAGCTCCTGCTGCTGATGGTACAGTACACAGACAAAAGTTGTAAACTATACATAGCATTCTTCCACAACAGAACCTGCCATAACTGTTTCAAAAACCTCATTTATAAACACAAAATGTGAAATTTTTACTGAAATGATGTCTTCTGTAATATTCTGTTTTAATTGTTTGGTATAATGGTGGTTCAAATTGCATTTACCACAGAGAAGACTGCGGTAATTGACAAAGGCTGTTGGTTATGTATCAACAGGGTTCTGGAACTTTCATTTCCTGCAAACAAAGAACTGATTATATCAGTGTTTATTACAGAACTTTTTAGTCAATAATAAACACAAATTTACTCAACCATCTGAACAACAGGCCATAAATTATGGGGACATTTCTGTCTGCTATTTCATTTTCCCCTAACTTGTATGTATGGTGTTACATGAAATGTCAACACCTCTAACATTTTATATGCTCCTCTTCTTCCTCCTTTCCCCCCACTAATGTGGTTTCTCTTTCTATCAAGTCAGTGGGTTAAAAGTCTCCAGCTATGTTGAGGATCCATGTCTCCTGGGATATAATGCTGTGTTGTTGGATTAATGGTTTCTGACGTTTTTCAAAAGAACTGTTCTTTCCAAACTTTGGGAACCACTCGCCCAACAACATAGCGTTATATGCCAGAAACCCTGAAAATCACAGCTGTGAGAACCTCAAAAATTCTTTATTGCTTTTTAAAGCCTCTTTTGTGTGATCACTAATATTCTAACAGTGGGAAATGAGACAACAGTCTTCGCAACTAGTAGTTGCGAAGACTGGTGTCTCATTTCCAATTGTTATAACCTGTCTCGCATGGATATGCACAATATGAAGACACTAATATTCATTTATTTGTATACAAAACCATAAGAGTGCAGCAAAAGAACAGTAAAAATGTGAAAATGTGAAGTAAACCTATCATATTACAACATTATGTATGAATCCCACATGGGATTGGTAAGTCTTGAATGCAAATCCCCACAGCTAGCACCCACAAAGTAGTATTCATGTGTGTTTTTAGTTGGGCCATACACTTGCAGTATAAATACTTGCCCCTGCCTGTCGTTCCAGTTGGGTAACCTGTATCTCGCAGTCCAGTCACAATATCCACTGAGGTCAATGTGTGGCTTCTGGAGCTACTGTTTTTAAGACTTTTTGGTAGCTCTGGCAAGGAGTTAGGGCCAACAACTAACTGTAATGATACAAACATGGTGTATTAAATACATTTTTATTGTGCTGTTACATTACATACTTAATATGAGGGCCTTTGTAGGGGAGTTTATTATGTTTAAGTTATTTTTTTAAAGAGATAAAAGTGAAATTTTGTTTGTATCATGGACTGATACTAACATAATTAGCGTCACAAATATTGAGTGCTGTGAGTCAGGAGATCCAGGTTCAAATCATGGGCTGAAGACTCAGGTTCCTTGTGGTTTTCCATAGTTACAGGAAGTGCTAAGACAGAACCTTCATATGGCCATGACTAACTCAATTCTGCGGGGCGTTGATGATGGTGTATTATATTCTGAAACAATCTAATTTTTTTTCTGGACTTCGCCTATCACTGACTTATAATTAAAACACACTTTGGAAGCCAGCTCCGTTTCTATCTTCAGGTGAGGGAAATGAACCTACTTCCATTTTGCTTGTAACTCGTATGGGTGGCAAAGTATTATTAAGCAAACTGCATGATAAATATGGACATAACATACCAAAAATTGTTATTTGGTCTGCTGTGAACATAAATATGGCCATTTATATAACTGATTGCTTTCAAGGGAATAAACTGGCTAAATGTAGTGGTCTGACATCAGCAAATAATTGTGCATGGGAGAGAAGGGCGTGAAATTTTCCCCATGTAGTACCATGATAAATTGTATAAATTACCTTGAACTATGTAACATCAGCAATAGTATTTGGTATAGCTCTTCCTGTTTGTGGTACAGGGCACAGAACCAAATAATTATCAAAAGAAAGGCCCACAAATATGCTGAAAACCACAGCAGTGTTCAGTTAGTTGTTTAAGGCATCAAATCCCTGCCCATCCTGAAACACTTGAGGCAACTTTAAGATTTTTCTAAACAAATTTAGTTACAGAAGAAGTATTGGTGATAAAGGGGCCAGCACTAACAAGACCTTGCTCCCACAGTAAAATCCTATATAAATTAGAAAATACAGAAAGGTAAGAAACAATTACTTCATGTAAATTGTTATTTTGTAACTTAAGAAATTCAGTCAACTATGAATATTTAATATACAAAGTTGCTTCTTGAAGTGTACTCAACATTCGGGAACCTGAGTATGCAAGAATTTGAATATTACCAACATTGCGACAGATTACTACAATTTTGAACAAATGATAGCAGATATTAGATATGATATGGTGTCACAGAACAAAAAATACATATATAATGTGAATAAATCAAATCTTTAAATATCCACATGTTCAAGTATCAAAGTAAACAAAAATAGGCAGTCTATGTGCAAGATCATTACAAAGTCCAAGGTGTAGACATGACAGCATTACTGCTGTAACATTACCACAGTATTCGTAACCCCATCCTGACTGGGGCATAGAAACAATAATTTACTTAGTCTGTGCATAATATAACAAAGATCTGTCAATAGGGAAATTTTCAATGAAAGGTACTATAAAGCTCAAGCTGACCGTACCTTAAGCTGTACTGGAAGTTCATTTGGCAGTTCAACATCTGACATTTGTGAGCTGTTGGAGATGGTAGCAGTGGTGGTGTTGCCTGGTTCGTCTGCTGCTGAACTTTCATCAGCTGCTGCAGTTACAAAATGCATAACTGATAGAGTTAAAGTTACTCTTATAAATTGTGCTGTTTGTGTCCATTCCAGATTTATATCAAAACTCTAAAATATGAAAATATTCTCCTAAAATTTCAAAATGGAATATAATAATGTGTTCACTTTATGATAAAATAATGGTTGGAAGTTGTAATGTGACAGTAATATACTATATGTATGACATATTTTCTAGCTGATAGACAGCTTGATCATTTCACCTGTAACCAATATAGGCATTAAAATCATGGAGGAACAGGAGGGTTGGATATGTACAATTATGGGGGGCAGAGGCAGAAAATTTTGGCAGAAGCCTCCTCCAATAAGGCAACTTGGAACATGGTTTTAGAATGGAGATTAAGGCCAGGAATTTTCTCACAGCATGTTTAGTGGCACACATTTGGTTGAACAATATCAGGGAATTAATTTAACATATATGTCACCTGGATCCTCTTCATTGTCGACCTCTTCATCTTCAGATGTAGTTGCATTATTCGTTTCAGTATTCTCAACCTTGTCAGATTCTGTCGAAGATGTGTAGTCTAATGCATCCTGACTGCTACTTGAATACTTTTCACTTATTGTCACATTTCTTTCAGGCTCTGGTTCTGGTTCCTCACTGGTTTCCAGAGTGCTATTGGCTGATCGCCGACGTCTTCCAAATGAATGCACGCCATTACTACACCGAATCTGAAAGCAAATTTGTTAAATTTTGTTTGTCCACCCATATGAATATCTGCATGTATATAAGTGAAATGTGACCTTAAAAATTCCAAACATATCACTATACGGGGATTCCAGTCCTCTGGGATGTGACTGGTCCTCTTCTGAATGTTGGTAACTACTTGCCCAGTGACACAGGATCACATCACATTAGACTTGTATCTTCACCGCGATGAGAACTGCAAATCTCATGTAACTGTATTTTGCATATTTCACATAGGATTAAAATGTTACAGAAATTACGTTAGGCCTACATGACATGTACCTTGGCTATGTACTGAATTTTCCTGAACGCTGTGGTTTCAGTAGGACACTAAACAATCACATGGATTTTATCAGGTGCCACATGAGGTTGGGGAACCAAATTTTGCATGACCCTAGAATGACATGTATTTACTTCCATAAGAAAGCGAATTACTTTGCGACAGTATGACAGAATTCAGTTTACTCATTCATATAAATTGTATTTCTTTTATCATAAGAGCTCAACAAATTTTGTTTGGATGACAACAGATCACAGGACAGAACACTCGTCACGTTTCAGACTTTGATCTTTGGTGTCATGACACACTGCAGTCTGGTATGAGCTTACCAGCATTTTGAGGGAACATAACTGCCTCTATCTTCTTGGTAGATATATAAGTAGTAGCAATTTGTTTTGCATGTTGTAACAACAAAACTGTACAAGGAACTGAAACCCAGAAAACCATAATCTAAACCTTCATCAATGCAGAAACCTCAAATGTCATACATTCTTAGTGTGATAATGTTTCATGCAGCTCCTGTTGATAACTGTTAGATGGAACACAGGACAGGCAACAGAAAGCAGCTGCATGTCACAATTGCTGTGGGTTGCATTTTAAAATAATGTGATATGATAATATTATGCCACAACTACCACTTAACAAATTAAAACTCTTTTCATCACGACTTACCATTTTTCAGTTTTAACCATAAAAGAATGAATTAAAAGTTGTGTCACTAAGAATGGCAAACAAGCTTATGTGATAACTACATTGTGCAAGTTCTGCCTGCTGTACCACTGTAGTTTCAGAACATCAAAAATTAACATAAAACCACTTACGTAAACATGATTTCACATTAAGTTTATGAAATAAACAGATGGTTAATTCTAGAAATTTAACAAACATTAAATAAATCACACAGCAACTTGAGGATTTACACTCATCCTTTGATGAGCCATACATGTTTCAGTAAGAACAAGGCATTGCCGGTTGGTAGTTCACTACTCTACAGAACACATTACATCACAGGAAGTGGAATTCCTTTCAAGTGGTACAGTAAATGCTTACTCAAATAGGCTAATTATCTAAAAAAATTCATATTTTAATGCAAAGTCCACATGTGACTGTGTTAATAACTTGGACCACCATTTGTAGAATATTCGTCTAAAAATATTGCAATTTAATAGGTACTGAAAAAATCAGATATCAATGTCCACAAATGGAAAAAAATTTTTGCACTCACCGGTTCACAAATATCTTGGCAGAACTGGACAGTTGCCACAAAGTTCACAGTAGCTGTTGAGGGGAATCTGAATGCTTTGAAGTCAGCAAACAAATCGCGGGTTCCTCTCTCAACCTGCAGGGCGGGAAATATGTTATGGTCACGTGGACACCTGGAAACAGTAACCATTTACTTAGTTGGTCAAGATATGGCTGACTTTTTTGGAACCCAAAGGCTCCAGTCTCACATAACAACTGTCAATGAATTCATGAAATGGCTCTCCCAGCTAAGATGTTTATCACATGACTGAAAGCAAGTTCTGACATGCATAGAAACGTTTGAAGCTTTTATGATGACTGTATGCAATGAAGTCTGCTCAGGTGATCAGCTCTGTAAACATCCTGTTCACATCCAACATTTCAGAGACTGTCTCAGTCTCCCATCATCAGTGGTTGACAGATGAATGATATGGCTGCACTTTGTATTTCCACCCCAAATATCGTCTCAGACCATGGTTTCTTATTTCTGGTGTAGAATATTTCAGAAAGACAGCACAGTGAAGCGGGTAGTTATCTCAGGCCATTTTGCTAAACCTGGGAACTCCAGGATGCCAGTTGTCTGTACTGATGCTCTTGATGGTCGTACATCACTAAAGCATGTAGCCTGACAGACAACATGAAATATTTATGTAAAATCCCATGTCACAGTTGAAGCTGTTGGACTGCCGCTGGGTCTGAATGATCCCCCTTCAGAAAGCAGTCAGTGTAGCCTGCTTTGTCAGTCAGCAACTTGGTTGGACATGAACTCCAGTCACTTGGCTGATTGCCTGACAAAACATCTGTGCAAGTAAAAGTTTCTTAAACCACCTTATAGTAGTATTACTAATTACATGTGATAAAAAGGTTTGGTCAGCTCAAAGTCCAAACAGTTTTTCTTTAACATGGGACAAACACTGCAGAATGGGTGACAGTCATCAGTTGTCATACAGAAACTATGTGAGCAGTCCTGCAATAGAAATGCCTCATATAATACAGATTGTTAATGTAGACTCTATGAGCATGATCTGTTTTAAGATGGACAATCTGTACTGGTATATGAAACCAAAGTCATCTTAAACCATTACTGTCTTTGGGAATTCCTACCACTGAATCCTCTTCTGTGATAGTTAAGATCCCAAGTAAATTCCTGCACTACCTGTTTCTCTAAAATATACAGTAAATTGTTTTCCATTATGTACCTAGGTCTTTAAAGAAATCAGTAATTGAACACAGCAATAGTGAATATACTGCCCTTGATGTATGACATTTTATCTGAGAGAAACGTACATTTACACCACTAAAACAGACCTGTGTGTGATCACTGGCACACCAAGCAGTGATAACAGATTCTAAAGTAACATTCTGCCAAATATTTTACAATGCAAGCAATCCAGGAGAACAAAATCAATTATGAATTTTTCTGTGGAACCTCCTGAACGCAGTGAAAGTGTTTGTCCTGGACATTTCAACAGCCACTGTTACAAAACAGTTTAAGGCAATATCCACGCACTGTACAATGCACTGTCACTTACCCCACATTATCAATCAGGGTCAGAAGTTCCCCGTTATCTGTTCGAGCTTCTAAGTTTCGTACAAAGATGCCAAAGGCACTGGATGGATCAATCTCAACCTTCAGTTTTAGCTCCTCTCCCAAGCCAACTACTGAGGCTTCTTGGCCACTCCTTGTCACAATACGCATTCGAACATTAGGCGTTGGGGCAGTGTTTGTGACAATGTTGGTCCCAGATGGTCGGAATGGCACCCTAGGGATATTGTAACCTTTTTATAGTAGCACAGCAAACAAAATATTTATTTAAAACGTTATCTAAATAGCTTCTGTTTGTAATAATTTTCATTGTTCAATATTTAACTTCATTTACAGCCATTCACTGACATGTCAATTCAGTGCAAGATTTCAGGTTCTCACAGCAGTGTTGCTGAAGATTCAAGTCTTCTGGGATGTGACGCTGCATTGTTGGGTTAGTAGTGCCTGATATTTCAAAGGATCATATTGCCTTCATCTTCGGGTACAGTGAGTCATTCTTCTTGGGCTGCTTGAAACTGAAGATGAAGTCACTACCGTCGTTTAAAACCCCAGGCACTACTAACCCAACAACACAACCTCACATCCCAGAAGACTTGAATCTTCATGTCAGTTCAGTATCATCAACATTTTTTGCAGTCCCATTACAGGCCTAAGCAGGCCCCCAGGGTTCCAGGAGGTTGAGGCTTCCAGATTTCTAGAAAATCGATACATGAAGGTGGTAAGGTTGTCAGCCGTATGCACCGGCTGCATTTACCCCTCACGAAATATTCCTGGTACTCATTTCTGCTAGAGGCTGGGTCGACCCCAGGGCCATAGGGCGATTGACAGGATTATGCCAATGAAAAAATCCATTGACACCATCGGGAATCGAACCCGCGACCTGCCGGTTTGTAGCGCAGTGCCTCAACCAACTGTGCCACCGCTGCTCCCATGTCGTCAACATTACTTAATGTAAACTGTAATATCTTACATGCATGCATGGATTTAATACTGGGCTTTCTCAATGTTCCATTTACGCAGAAATTGTTTACTTGCTGCTACTTACGAAACACTGATGCCTCCACCTTCCTGCTCACGTGTGCCACTTGGTGCATATGACACAGTCTGGTCACTTGCATCGAATGTACATTCCACTCGAACTGTTTTATCAGTCTCTTGCATAATCACAGGGTTCTGTTGAATTACCACATGGTTCACATACCGTCCACGGCCCTGCACAGATCGGACACTTAATCAAAAAACTTGAAACATTATGTTCCAAAAGCATGCTTCGATAGAAAATTCTAAACATTGGCTTTATCAAATAGAAATAAATGGACATCTGCGTCAGTTCATGTAAATAATACCATGAGTAAGTGTGGGTCGAGCCCTTACAGGGTCGTTGCACATAGGCCTTCAAAGGCCCTTTGTGTCCCCTCACTGGGTCCAAGTCACGAGAGCCCTGTCCCCCTAAAGAAGTTCCAGATTGCCCTTAGACTCAGACCTCTCATGTCCTCAGGGTCCAATACAAGGATCCTAGATAAACATGCCTGAGTGTCGCCAAGGCTTCACACTCACACAGCACATAGGCTGAGGTTTGCTCTCCAGCCCCCACATTTCCTACACAAGGGACTATCCAACAGCCCCATTATGTGGAGATGTCTTCTCAGGGTGTTATGCCCAGTAAGGAGCCAGTAACCACCCTGGATTGTGCCCTATTAACCCTTTAAAGACGAAGCGTATCTGTTTTGTATAAGGACTCAGTGCATACCATGCTGTAAACACTCTCCACTTTGGTTATAAAAACCAATCACTTAATGTTTTATAAGGCAAAAGTTGCTGTTTGTTCTGAGATCCATACAAAACACACAAACACAATGTGGGCACCACATAGAATTTTTTAATGTTAAACCTGGTGGTACATAAAGTTACCGCTAGGCTTTAAAAGGTTAAAGGACATAAATAATGCCATGGTGGAGAACACTATTTTACAGACATTACTTTCAGACGGTACACAGCAGTTTTTTGTGATGAGTGATACACAACTCCACGAAGCACAGTCATGCTAAGAACACAATAGCCACTAACTATGGCCAAACAACCTGCCATTTAAACCTGTCCAGAGTCAAATGAATGCACTCTACATTTTCACACATTATAACCTATAACATTTAAATATTATCCGCTCATATACAGTTATGTCTCATAACAGGTCTCTTCACTTCAGATTTCCTGTCTAAAATTTTGTATGTATTTCTCATCTATCCCACATGTGCTAAGTTCTGCACTACCTCATTTTCCATCTTGTAAATTTAAATAAATTGCCTTATTTTATTCATCACTCAAAAAGTAGTGTCTGAACTCGTGCTAGAGGACATGGGGAAACTCTGATCCAGACAGACGCCCTGTCACACATTATACCACGCCACACTCCGTGTCCCTTCCCTCGGTATAATTCGCCCTTACAACACAATATGTCTGGTCACTGTCCATGCAGAATACGCACCTGTTGAACAGTACCACACTGGGTACCCATTGGAATGCGGAGCACAATTTGTGATTGGCCGTTTCCCATTTCAAAACAAGCTTGTGGGTTTCCTGTAGAATATACTCGTCCCTCGAATGGTGTTCCAAACAGAAATGTTATCAGCATGTCTGCTTGGGTGCAGTCAACTCGAACTGGAGAA
Organism: Coptotermes formosanus; assembly: GCA_013340265.1. NCBI lineage: Eukaryota > Metazoa > Arthropoda > Insecta > Blattodea > Rhinotermitidae > Coptotermes > Coptotermes formosanus. The sequence goes on from BLKM01012994.1 coordinate 1,200,277, forward strand.
AAAAAAAAGTATTCATAACTGGCATATCAAAACTTTGAAAAACAAAAACACCCCTCAACTATGTCACAATATCCTTATATAATTCAAGCAATATTCAGTGACTTACTGTCGGAAAGAGGAAGCAAAATGCCCACTAAATATCACAAGTAATACATAAATACGTCAGTTATTCCTGCTGTCATTCTCGAAATATAATGAAAAATACGTGTCTTTCACATACACGTATCATTTATCTAAGAGATCCAAAAATACTCACCTCAACCCACTATTGAAGTTAAACATGCATGGAGCAACACCTCCACTCCCCCATGTGCCTTCATGTCATGCACAAAAAGCTTAATCTACAAGAATGCATACTTGTACATTAAACCTTCTTGTAAACCCTTCTACAACCTGATTATGGATTAATGAAAAGCCAAAACATGTAGCTGTTTTTAAGTGCTCCATATCAAATATATTTTGTTTGATGGATACATACTGGTCCTTTATGCACTCAGTACTGTGGTATCAGTCATGTTAAGTTAATGTAAATTGGATACGAGGACAGCCGATACTATCTACGTTGAGGTCTACATCATCTGTGTCATGGATGACAGGGAAGTTCAGAACTACCATATTTCTCCTTATATAATACTACTCTGCATATAAAATGCTTGATCTTCAGAACCTTCAAATTTCAGAAAAACACCCATGCAGAAAATGTTTACCTTTGTGCTTGATTGTAAGGTGACTCCCCATTTTTCAGATGAATTAGGAAACAATTCTTCTCTTATATTTGGGTGAATATGGTATTAGGGATCGTCAATGTTAATGATGGGAGTATAAGCAGCTAGGTGCATATAATAGCACTGTCATAAATGCGGAAAAACACTCTCTGTATTGACAGTCTGAGAAAGAATTGACCTGCTGCTGGAATGCAGCACAAAAATAAAATTATGTACTTCTTGATATTTCTAGAGGTCCTTACATCATAAATATTTTAACAGTTAAGCCCTGGCATAACACATTCACTTCACAACTTTAAATTTTGTTGCACCATGAAAATCACATACATTGTTTGTTCTCTTGCAGTTATAACTGTGACATCCATGCGTTCATGTCTGTAAATCTTGGCAGCACTGTTTACAATCCTCAGAGTCCTACAAGCCTGAGATTTACCACCCTTTCCAGAAACACACACACACACACACAGCTGGCTGGGCTCAAGTGACAGTGTCTCACTCAGGCTGTGTTAATACGTACCATTACTGCAAGACCCATGCTCACTATAGAAGAAATCTCTGTCAGAAAGAAGAGCTGTTTTGTCAGCAGCAAATGTGTCATCTGAGCTAAGGAAACAGTCCCTCCTTGCAGTGTTGTAATTGAACGATCGACACTGAAATTCACGCTCTTGATCACACAGTCTTCTGCAGTCTGCTATGTCAAACGTTTGCGGTACATAGCGATCCGTATAAGGCAGAAATTTTCCTGGTAAATTGGTGTATTCACAGCTAGGAGGTTCTGAAACATGGTTTGCATTTAAGCATAATGTATCACAGTCACTATGATAGACAAGCATTTCAGTATGTCTCAGTTCTAAACGATTCTGTCAATACCGCATGTTACTCAGACTGTGCATTGTCTAGGATGCTGAAAATAATGTGTTTTGAAAGCTGTATCTGTTTCTGTCAGGTGAAAGGTCAGGGAGCTGCTTGCTGTATTTGTTACAAAGAGTGAACAGTAGGCACTGGAAGTTCTGTACGGATGGAAAAATATCCAGTTTCTGAAATCCTGGGTTCTGCTGGGAATACTAGATAATGAACAAAGTCCAGAAACATAAAAATGCTAAAGCTTTATACACGATTCTCAGGCTAAGAGCAGGCACTTTGTAATATACCTTGAATCACAGGTACTAACCTCCGATTTGTCTGTACAGACCAAGGAAAAATATGAAAAGCATCAGCCATGATGGTGGAACTCCTAGCCAAGGTTTTAACCTACAATCTTACGGAAAACGTCCACGCATTCCACCAATTCAGCCATAAAGTTTAGTATTTAATTTATAACTTCTCTGCCAAGTTTTGAGTATCTAGAATAGGAAGCAATGTAGGACATTATTCCATAAACTTTGTGGGCCATAAACGTAACTTTACTGAATACAACTATGTCTTTATGTACTTACGCTGCGCACACTCGTTTTCCATATAGTCGACATCACTGGCAGCCCGCCTAAAGTGTTGAGGTACAGTGCGCCTTGTTTCTGGGCTCAACTTGCACAACCGTTCCCGACCATAATAAGTTGCTGACCTACAACAAACATACAGACCATGAATTATTTCTTCGTTTATAAATTTGTTGTCCAAACCAACTGAATCTATGCTGAAAGTATGTGATTGTTGAGATCTTTACTGATTTCCATGTCATTTAATTATAGTGTAGTTCTAAGTGCTGTACAATCAAATAACCTTTAAACCACTATTTTCTACTCCATGTCACAAAGAGTGTCCAACAAATTTTAAGTCTGTTTTATTTCTTGTATCAAAGTGTTATACACACTTGTATGAGCAGTATGTAAGATGTCTAATTGACATGAAAGTCAATGTACGTGGGTGTGCACGTTTTGTGGGGCTGCACTTTGGTCGAAGCAGCAACACAAACAGAAGTAAACACTGACTACCGTGGCATATGTATGAAAGAGGAATATTATGTGACAATGGCCGCTTTGTATGCTGTCCGGAACAGCTAAACACAAGTCAAAATGATAATTCATTTCACACAGCATGATGCTTTGCTTGTGAGGTTCACTAATGCAATGAGATTAACAAAAGGATGCATGTAATCTTCACATACACCCATACATAGACTACTGTAGCTAACTTAAGGAGCACCAAGTAAGTGCTACAATACACAACCTGCACACAATCCGTGTTTCCTGGAGGCATTCATCCTGGCACTGACGTCGTCCAAACATATTTCTAACTTCTATGGCATTTGGTGCATTAAGTTCATAGCCGGGCACTCTTGTGAATGCCCATGCCTTAGGACAAGTTCGTCCTGTAACACAATGGAAGAGACACATACGAATGGCTGAATATTTTGCAATATAAATTTCAACTTATATTAAAATATGTACATCTGACTCCCTGTCTACTTAGTTACTTTAAAAGTCTGTTATAAAAATTTACACTAATTTACCTTGCAAGCATATCTTTTGAAAATATGCAAGTTCTGGGGCTGAGTTAAGTACGCCACCATCTGCATCAGCTGATCGTTCAATGGCGTAACACCTCTGGCGACCTCCTCGCACATTTTCAAGAGAAACAGCAAGACAGCGATGTCTCATTTGTGCACACTGAATCAAACATTCGCCACTGATTCCAATATCGCCTCTTGTCCTAATTGGTTCCCTGAAAGGACAAGTTACATAACTGCAATTTGAACAGCTCCTCTGCAACTGGGGAAATGTACATATGTATGGAGTAGTACTTGGTAAGTTCTTCACACATTAGGTCTAAACCAAGCATGACACAACAAATCTAATTTTTAAAATGTGTTGGTTTACCAATAAAAATGAGATCCACATCATGGCACACGTTTAAGAGAATGAACAGATATTTCAAAAGGACAAAACAAATGTACTGAAAAACAGAAGTGAATAATGCAGCACTGGAAGTGTTTGAAGGCAAAATACAATTTTCCTCTGAGAAATTATTACAATTTGATCTCAACTCTTGGCATGAACATCAGTTTAGGCACAACTGTAATATACGTTTCAAACAAACTGTGGAATGGAAACCATGCGAAGTTCAATGCCTTTCAATGCTACCTATCAGTGACACCAAGAAAATTAGCCTCTGTAATTTTTATTATCAGTATTTGATTTCCCCATTTTCAGTAGGAAAACCTAACTTATCACTGTGGGTAATGTAAACATTAGTGGAATTGACATTTGTTACATTACTTCTTTCAGCAATTCACTGCTTTGAAAATCACAAGTTCCTGTCAGCACTGCACTGTGATTCATTTCTACAGACGGTTCTACATTCAAATATAAACAGTCTCTACTCCTATCATGCCTCAGGGTGATATACAACTGTACTATGTAAGGATAAATGCGATTGCACATATGAGGCTTACCTGTGTGCACTTCCATAGGCAGCACCTGCTATCTTCTCGTATGTCAGTGTGTAACGACAAGGGTATGGGGACAGAACGCCATCTGGATTTGTGCCTGAGGGATAACGGGAACCTGGATCAGGATAGGGCCTTCCAGGCTCAGCAGGGTAAGGTCTGCCAGGGAGTGGACCTGATTCAGGTAGCTGATGATTTCCACATTCCTTCTCTGCATATAGAGCTCCATTCTGAAGTTTAAAGGCATGGTCTGTTGCATATGCTACTGATGCACTTAGCAAGCATTGATTTGTGTTACTGCCAACCTACAGAAAAACAATAATAATATTATACTTTGTGAACTGAATTAGTTGACTTACATTTATGCTTCCAACATTAATCTGTTTCACCTCAAACTGAATATTACAGCAGAACCAAACTGTTACTGTGTTGTTCATCTCTATGCAGACAATTCACTGGGAAATGCCATATGAATGAATTTCACTAGAACGTATGCTTCACATGTACCACAGACTTTGACAAAAGATAATGTCTCATATACAGCCCAAAAAACCATGAATAGCTTAACTAGGATAAGTAGAAAAGCAAGAACAATAAGTGGAGAAATACGGGAATTTATTTGTTAATACCCTCTTCTCCCAATCTCCATTTTATTTCTTCACATACACAGAAAAGTAAATGATACTTATACACAAATTACATAATTAACTCTATCGTAAATAATATTAATACCAGACAAGGAACCAGTTTTCACCTTCTGCTTCCAAGATTAACAGTTTACCAGAAGGCAGTTCATTACTTTAGTCCCAAGGTTTTTAATAGCCTTCCATCTCATATAAAGGATTTATACTTAACTAATAAACACAAATTCAGATTGACAGTAAAGATTTTCTACTGACAAATACATATTATTCATTAGAAGAATTTTTTAATAGTAATTCTACATAAGATCTCGGTTCACTCCTTTTATTCTTTTCGCTCTTTTCATCTTTTTTTTTGCAGTAATGGAGGTTACATATCTTGATGTAAATAATAATTCTTGGTGAGCTTATATTGTTGCATGGTACGATGAATGGAGCAGTAGGCATACGGAGTAAAGATGTGTGTGGTGATGTGTGACATGGTGCTGGAACAGCATGCTGTAGCTGTATAGTTGTATTTCTGTGTTTTTATGATTTTGTGCTGTGTTATGTATGTATGTTGTTGCATTTTTATGTTTTTATGCTGTGTTATGTGTGTGTGTGTGTGTGTGTGTGTGTATGTATGTATGTATGTATGTATGTATGTATGTGTGTGTGTGTGTATGTGTGTATGTATGTGTGTGTTTATGTGTGTATGTATGTATGTATGTATGTATGTATGCATGTATGTATGTAAGTATGGGTGCGTGCGTGCGTGTATGTATGTATGTTGTTTTGTTAACCAATGTTTTGCATCCTTCACTAACTTGATTTGACATTGTACTGTATTGTAGGTATTGACTAGTTCTACATCCTATGGGCTGTTTTTGACCCTTATAAGGGTCTATTGAATGAGAAAATAAATTAAATTAAGCCTTGTATATTGTGTTTTGGTATGTAGGCTGGTGTGGAGCAGTTACAATGATGTGAGTAGGCACAGTTTCAACTGTGAAGAAGTGTGTGGTGATTATAAGTTTTGCATGAGTTGTGGACTCTGCCAACATTTGTTGGCCCCCGTTCATATGCGACCTCAGTATTTCTACTGCAGTAGCAACATGTGAATGGTTACTCACTGTGCTCAAGAATGTGTAAGATCGGCACACAAACTCTCTTTCTACATCACATGCATGCTGACAGCTAGAGTCACTAAAAGCTGACAGAGACTTGTCAGTGTAGATCAACTGGCGGTCTCGCTGAAAATTTCTGTATGCACATCTACCCACAGCTGTAAACAAAAAACATTATTAGCTTTTACTGTTTTTTTTTTATATTTCAAAATACATATTACTTGTTTATATTAAGCTGCTATTGCAACAGGTCTGTTCTCAGTCTCACATTTTTCCTTCAAGATGTCAGAAACAAAACAGACTGAGAAGAGCTCGGACAGGTTTACTTTAGCATCAGCTGCTTTTGCCTTGCTGCTTGGGACAATAATGAAGTATCCCATATTCATTGTGCATGCACATCGAAACTCTGATGACCTTAATGATGATGAAGCAATTGGTAGAAGTGGAAAGGAAATATAAAACTCTGAATTTAGAAAAATTTAAAATAAAATTACTGAATATAATTGTGGTAGAAAACGGCAATTTGCGGGAAATACAGATTAGCATCAACGATCACTTCCACAGTCACTAAATACAACAAGAAAACACATATTTTTCTTCTCTATGCCAGTGCTCCAAGTAAAAGCAAGAAACTGTGAGACCATGGTACGTTATGTAACATTTCTGTGTCAAATATAAGTCACTCATATGTTTAAATTAATACTTCCACTTCATGTACAGTTCAGGACTCAGTTTTGGAGCCCTGGCAGCTGCGGAAGAGAATGGAAAACAAGGCCGTAGCCCTCATCCTGAAGTATACCTCACTTATAAATATTCATACGATGTAACTAATCTAGCCCTTGCTTAATATCCAGTCACAAGACACAAACTGAAAGTAATGCTAACATGCAAAAGTCTGTTACACAGCTGGCAGAGTTATGAAGAGAAGACTTTTTCAGTTTCTTGTTCTATCTGCAAATTTGTTCACTGTCAGTTACTGCATATGTTTTAGCTTTATTAATGCCAAGGTAACATCAGGCGGCCTTTGTAAGCTTACAGTTTCTACCTCACACCACTAACAGAGGTAACTTACGTGGAGCACATTGGTTCTCTAGGTAATCTGAATCTCGAGACGACTCAAACGCTTGTGGCTGAGAGAAGCGATCTTCTGCACTCAAACGACACTCTTGCCGCCGATAATTGTAAGTAGCTGACCTAAGTGACAGTTGAATTACTCAGATTATCCTCATTTCTTAGACAATTTTTCATATAGAGCATGGAAAGGAGGGGGGGTTTGGTCAGAAATCTGGCCCAGTACAGAGCATCAAACTAGGAATGACAACAATGGAAACATGCACAGGCTAACCATGAGTTAGGCTCGATAAGAAGGAGTTACAAGAAAGAAAGAATTTTTGCATTTTGGGATTATGTTGAAGATGTTCTAACCTTTCAGCACACACTGCAGCTGCCATCCTCAGGATGAACAGCTTCAACACATGATAGAGTTTATCCTGCAAACTTAGCTTACACAAATATGTTAAACATCTATGCAGGTAACTAACTCTTCAATTGCCTTGGGTCTTGTACAATGTGCAGTGAGCACTAATTGCCATCCAGTCAACAGTTTAGTGACCTCACCTGCATGCGAATGACCTCTCGTCTAGGCAGCGGTCTTCACATTCAGTTTTGCTGCCAGTGACATAATGGGCATTTGTGAAGCCCCTTAACTCACGGTTTGCGTGACGTTCAAATGTCCAAGCCATACCACATCCAACTCCTAAAATGAGAAAGCAATTTTTTTAAATTCTGTAATATGCTTCCCATTAATTATCATTCCGAAAAATATACACTACTTACAGTTTTAACATCCTGAAAGCTGGTCGAAGTTGTTTGCAAAGTTACATAATAATTTTATGTTGCTTTCAGTATGTCAAACACATTCTTATGCAACAATGCGACTCAAGGGGCCAGGAATGCATATATGCATCCACTTACAATGGTGTACTGCCAGTATAATACTGCTTGAAATCTTAATTCTAATATTAAGTTCTGTCTTTGAGTGGTAGAGTCAGTGGGATAGCTACCGTACAGCGAGATTATGCAAAGCATAGGAGCCCATAAGTACAGAGGGTGCGTTAGTTCACCACAAAAATTATTATTTTTACACTAACTTAAGACCAGCCACTATTTGAGCAACTCAAGTGTATTTGTGAGAACTCAAGCAAGAAACAAGATTTAAATAAAAGGTTTTGTTTGAAAACCAAATCTATTAATGATTACTTTATAAAAAGTGGCCATGCACTTCCTGCGTATAGCATGGCCCATCAGTTAACTTTGCACAGGGGCTCGAAAGCTAGCTATTCCACTTGGTGGCATAATGCAGACAAAGTTGCTTTCAATGCAGTTTTAAATAAAGGTCTACAAAATTAATTTCCCACCTCGTAGACAAACTCCTTCAAAATAAGCAATGCCAGGCACTTCACGGATGTCGATTCTTGTTGGGTCAGCATCTCCCTCAACAGCAGTACACTCATTCAGTTTATAATTGAGATTAAATCCGTGACAACGTGGATCATTTTTGCACTGATTAGCACACTGAACTGCAAGTCCAGGATTATGTCCCCTCAGCAGTGGATATTCTCGTTGACCTTGAAGTTCATAGCCTGTCACCTTCTCAAACTCGGCTCTGCCCACAGTACAACGGCCTGTGTTAATTAGTCAGAAGGAGAGATCTTTATGTACTGTTTGAAATCTTCACTGCATGATATTCATCAACTAAAACATACATTCATATTAGTAGATCTCATAACTAATTCATTTGTTTCATCAGAGTACACTGAAAGGAGAAGACAGTGCTAGCCAGGAAATACTCTTCTCGCAAGGTTTACATTCCAGTGGATACAATAGTAACAATTACACTCACTGGTGTTTCATAAAACACATCATATTCTAACTTCATTACCAATACCTACAGCAAATCAGTAACGCTTGGAAAGTTTTATTCTGACTGTTATTATTATTTCTATGTGTGTATTATTTGCTTTAACCATAATTACAAATTTTCAACTTTCTGGAGGGAAGTTTAATAAATTTGGGAAGAAGGACTTTTAAGTAACAATCAGTACCAATTTCTGTCATACTTTCTAATATTTCTGAAAAGATTTACTTGTAGATAATGACGATATTGTGATATTCAAGGTTACCATGGAAGTGATTACAAAGATTGTTGGTGCTTTTTAATGAATAAAGACTACTGAGTTGTGGGGTGTAATACCCTATAGCCTGGTAGATACGTACGTACCAATGTTGTGTACAAAATTGTCATCTCCACCTGCAGTGCGAGAAGCTAACCTACACTGAATATTATAGCAGCAGATTACTCCAAAACATCGGTAACTATCTACCAAACTACCTGGCATCACATCCCAGAAGAGTATAGCTTTTGAAGATAATATTATCATTACGATAAACTTAAACACTGTCATGATTATCAATATCTTAAATCACACGCATTGAGCACAACTAACTCCAGAGCAATGATTTTTGTTCACTCACTGAAACCAGTTAGCAAATACAGATTATCGGCCATGTGGTTCAAACTAGAGAACATAAGTTTTTTCATTTGACCTCAGCTACCAAGGATGGCATGCATCTGTACATGAACAGGCATTAGGAGACCAAACTGCAGCAAAATGTACCTGTGATTGTTGGAAAGGAAATGTGTCCTAATAAAAACAGAGCCCCATGTCCTTTTTTTTTATTTGTGACTCTTACAAATGGATGAGAGACAGAATGATATAAGTTAACTGTTGACTTAAATATTATATTGTAGGATGGGTTCAGTTGATTAAAATTTTATTTGCATCGACAGTTACCTATTCCATTAACTATACTACTGGAATAGTGGCAGAAATTTGATGTTCACCTACTTAGCAAGGTAATATAAAAGTCCACTGATTAGAACCTGAGAAACTGCCCACAAGAGACAGAAGTTTGGGATGGTATGTTTGCACAGCTGAAATAGATGTAAAAAGATAAAAGTCACTGAAGCTGAGAAAACACCACCAGTGTATTTCAAAATTAAAAGAAATATTTTAACATAAAGAAATATGAAAGTAGCGTATGCAATGTGTTTGCCAATACCTCAGATCCCACAGCGGGGTGCAGAAGAACACGATTTTAGGGTACAGCAGGATTTTTATGTTGGTACCTCTAATCTGATTTGGCTCAATAATTGGACCATCTACCAAAAACTGCAGAAACTACTGGTTAAAAATATACACCTAATTTTGCGATAAAATTAGTGTTGTATCACAAAATAATGTGTGTCACAAAAGAGGTTAGGTCTGGCCAGTGTGTGATAAATTTCAGTTTTAGTAAATGATTATAACAGACAAGTCACAAACATCACACGGCTTTAATTCTACTGACAACTGCCTAAAGAAAGGAAACAGTTTACTTCTGGGGCTCATTGCTGATGCAATTTCTCCTTTACATAACCTTTATATAAAACATAAAGAAACATAATGTGTGCCCACCACAGTAGCTTCAGTAAAATAATTTTATGTTACTAGCATGCTCTAATTTCAACCCCTTCCTATTACAATGTACATAACATGTACTGTTTCCTGTTATGAGAATAAATTTGTCTCCACGTTTGTTTTGTGCCTTTGCTGTACACAAAGGAAAGTAATTTCATGTTGCTGTTGTTACCATTTTCTTTCTTGAATTGTGATGAAAGCTATTTTAAACTGAATACATTTGACCGTAACTTTCCTTCTTACATGATCATGGCAGTCCAACATCTTTGATCCTTGTTATCACATCTAATGAATATCACAGCAATAAATCAATGGCTGACCAGAGTAAAAGCACGATTTAAACACTGCCCATTTTGTTTCAAATTAAGTAAGGAACAATCCTTACATTTCTGTATTTTCCTTTTAGGTCCTCCAGAAAAAGCTGGGCAGTGACTTAAACTGTATTGTAGACACTTCCTCCGCAAGGCACCTTACTAAATCTCATAGCAAAAGTGTGGGACATTGCTTAACATTAGATCAAGTGTCAGATACGTCAGTTGGTCACTCATGCTGGCATGTTTACTGTTTATTTTGACTTTCTACTGTTTGGAAACCTATAGGAACAAGACCACTTGGAAGACTTATTTGTAAATGGGAATACAATATTAATATGGATCTTAAACATACAGAATTAAAGACCATGGACTGCATTCATCACGCTTATTACAGGGACAAGTAGCTGGCTGTTGTGAATGTGGTAATGAAAATTCATGTCCCATAAAATGTGGGAATTTCTTGACTAGCTGAGGAAACATTAGCAGCTTGAGGACTGTGATTCATGAGTTCGCCATTCAGTCACTTAGCTGTATTTCCACAGATTATGCTACTAAAATCTGCACACTGTACCAGATGAATGTCTATAGTTGGACAGTTTCTGGTCTTTCAGTAAAAGCTGTGAAATTCATATTGCCGCCTGCATGCAGTTACAAATTCCAACACCCATCCTCCATACATCTAAATGTTTAAAAAATGTTGCTCATTATTTCCACATATAATTATGCCATATGTCAAAACATATAACAAGCTACGAGGAAACTATAACAACCTTTACAGTTAAGATTTACATGAATATAAATGCAGTCACATGTGCTTAAGTGAGGTGAGCTGAGAATAAGAATATTTTAGCTAAGATATGTAACTACAAAGACCATGTTACTGCAGCTGACAAAAGGTTGTGATGCTTCATGCTGAACTACCGTATTCACTCTGATCTTACTGGGGGCTGGCACTGTGTCCGTACGGCTGAACAGTGTACCTTGTGGATTGACAGGACTTGGAGTGCCTGGCCCTGGTCCACCTCCAACAAGGCAGTTGCGCTCATAGTAGTTGGTGCCTGGTCGAGACATCAGAGCTTCATTACCTGCAGATGCTGTAAGCAACAGGAGACATACACGACAGTTAAAAAATTCCTATGACGAAACAAGCTGGTGCTGAGAATAAAACTGCAAATGTTTTAGATCTGCATTGCGTGTAAGACAATAGAAAGCACATATGTTTTTGCATTCCTAATTATGAACACCAGGTTTATTAAATGTCACATAAAACTACGAAATTTGCTACTTCTACAAGACAATACTTAGACACATGTTAATGTAAAATTAAGAACACTCTTGAAAGTGTCTTCAGTGGCCATGACCATATTAAGAGGGTCCCTAGCACCACAGCATTGTGCGCCTTCATTGACCATGAATGTATTAACAGGAACCCTCGCACCAGAGCATGGTATATGTCAGTGATCATGACCATATGAAGAGGATCCATAGCACCACAGCATGGTGCATATTCAGGTTATGGACGGAGGGACAGCCTCGAGATGTGGAGGGTAGCTACAAATATGCTGACTAAGCAGGCACGGACAGCCAATGCAAGTCCACCATTTACAATTGACAAAGCCATATGCTAATGCTGTGTATTGTTCATGAAACAGCAGCTTGTCATAACGCACCAGTACACAATTTTAAAGGACACAGGAAAAGCCTGAGCAATCCCCATCACACCCAACACTTAAGCATGTTATACATTTATGCGAATGTAAGGACAAGCAATATTTTTGTGGATACAACATTTTGACAGAAAGTGTGTTTGTAACCCAGCTGTCTAGCAATGTGGGAATCTCAGTTTGATGTATTGTGTGTGTTACAACAAATTGCCATCTCATGAGCAATATATCTTTTAATACATAATGGTGTTCCACGAAGATGGTTACAAATAACAGCTGAAACATATAGGAATGGTTCTCTATTCATGGAAAAGTGCAATTTGTTGGTAATACACTTATTTAAGTGTGAACTATATCAGTAAATAGGAACACTGACCTCTATCATCTCCACTGATAAAACACTGACTGCCACTTGGGTAATATGAGAATGAACGGCAGATAAAATCAGAGTATTCAAAGCAGCGTCTCTCACAGTCCGTTTCGTCACTTACGAGGGAGAGAACGATGTCCAGGTAACGTGGATACGAATTAGGAACAGGCTTGAAGTTACATCTGGCCTCAACTGTAATGACATAAAGCATAATATTATTTTTATGTACATTACACTAACTACTGAATGTGTTAAAGACCACCTTCATATTAAGTGTTGATGGATGAGGCTCACTATCAAAATGACAGTGAAAGCATTGTGATACACATAAAATGTGGACTAACAGCATTAACAGTGAAGCACTCAATGAAGAAATGAAGGCAGTGCGATAGAACAGGTATGAAGTAACAGTACAAATAGTGAGGCATACAGTAAAGCAAAGAAAGCAGTGTAGTGGAATGGACATGAAGAGAACAAACAGTAAGGTACTCAATGAAGCAATGAAGTAATGTGATAGAAGGGGTATTAAGTAACAGTATGAATGGTGAGCCACTTGATGAAGCTATGAAAGATTTGAGGTTCTTGCAGCAGTGCTGATGATGACTGAAGTGTTCTGGAAGTCACGTTGCAGAGGACTTTAATTTTAAAATACAAGCACTCCTAACATTGTGAAACCGAACAAATATAAAGGGTGAAAAATTTAGGATCAAACAAAATCACCCAGGGACATGGTCTGGTGGAAGACCTGAAGCATAATTAGAACGCCAATTTATGGCTCACCTTCATGTCTGAGTCACAATAACTTACTTTCAAGATGCTCTTCATTTTCTAATGCATTCACACAAATTCAGTAGTGTATATGAGGACTGTATATTGATTGCATGAAATTACTGGAAGTAACTACCATATATGTGATCAGAATGGACACTTTCCTGCATTTAATTACACATACAGTTGGCCTACACAATTCAAATTTTGATTGGAAGAAACTACATTAAGTACAATTATTTTTGCTGTTTGTTCAGCTTTCATATGGGTATGTCAGAACAGTACCTTAGAGATAAAGGGCAAGATCCCTCTGTTACCACCTTCCACTCATAACTACTGCTCAGTGACCTAAATGGGCAAACATGTAATATTTCTTGTGCCTTTCAAGTATCCCATACTGTGAATCCATTGTCTACTCAGCCATGAAAGATTAACAGAACTTCAGATTAATATATTTATAAATGTAAAAGCTATTGAGACTTACTGGGTAAACACTGATTTTCTAAATATTCTACTGTTGGAGGTGCATCCACATAATCATTGGGACGAGTCCGACGATCTTCACTGCTGAGGCGACACTCGGCTGTCTGTGTGTCGTATTCTGCTGAGCGACAGTCAAAGTGACGCTGATCCAAACATGCCTCCATGCAGTCTCTGCGACTTTGCACCAGTGGCAACTTCAAATCATCAAAGCCACGAAGTTCTTTTCCTGGCCTCCGGTCAAATGCCCAAGCCCTGCCCTCACATCCACGGACATTACCTAGACAGAACATTTCAAACAGCCACATCAGTTCTTTAGCGCTGTTGAAACTGTACTGGAAAATATTAGAGCATGACAGTTTGATAGTCCTTCTCTCTTCTACCTACTTGTTCACAGCAGGTGTAGAAGGTATTTATTTTCACTTGATTACACTCAAACATGCACCAGAGTCAGTAGGACCCCTCTGGATGAGGGATCGGCCCATCGCAGAGACCTCTACCTGATAACATAAACACTGTACAAGAGACAAACGTCCATGCCCCTGGTGGGATTCGAACATGCGATCCCAGCAAGCGCTTGGCCGCAGACCTACACCTTAGACCGCACAGCCACTGGGATCAGCAAGCATGACAGTACCAGGAATTAACTGTGAATCAAAATAAAATGAGAATAAAATTATGAAAATATTTTAATTATTGCAGTTCAAAAGTTTTATTTTACCTTCTTGTACATATTTTAAAAATAATCATAGAAGAAACTACAAACAACTGCAATTTTATTTGTAGTCTTTTACAAATGTGACGCTACTTCCTACTCAAACGACAGGACTGCAACTGAATACGCTGCAAACAACTTGCTAGAAGAATATCTAGATTGAGCAGGATTAAATGGTTGGGAAATGGGAAAGTTTCATCATGAGGTAAACAATGATTCTTGTTGACTAGCTGTTATTCAAGACGGATTCAACATGTAGCAGATAATAAAGCTAGAACTGAAAAGAAACTTTGGTGGGGACATTAGGTAGAAAGATGCCATGCTGAAGACCAGTACAATACTTATGTGTGACGGTAATACTTCAAATGCATCTTAGGAAAGCAAGTGGCAGTGATGTTAATTGAAATGAAGTAGCAATGACATGGTTCAGTTATTTTTGTTTGTTTGTCTGTCGCAATCCAGACCACCATACTCATGAAAACCCCATTATTATAATTCCATGTACAGAAGTAGGCTGTGCCAAGGCTCTGAAGGTCTCTCACAATCATTTGACCCTATAGTATTATAAAATTTATTAGGCAAAATACAGTGCAACAATGACAAAAAAAAGACTGGTTGATAAGCTTATTTTCTCTAAGAAAGACATTTCAGAAACTATGTAACAATCAATCACACAATCGGAATTCAATCTTTTCCTAAAATTTCAATGAAAATTTCAGACAGAAATATCTACACAGTGACAATAGAGCAGCACCTTTCAATGGATTTTTCTTGAAATATTCCATGGGCATCATTGTGTGTAATTACTTTACTTGTCAATGGAATATAATTTACACACCATCAAAGGCACAGAGAACCTTTTTTATTAAACCATAACAACAGCCCTACAATATTAGTTTCCAAGCCACCAGCATTCAGGTACAAGAATAAGTATTTCAACCTGTAAAATGTAACATACCTCTAAGACAGATTTTTTCAAAGTAGCTTTGACCTTCTCTGGGAGACAGTTCACTACCGCGACCCTGCGTATTACGATCCAGTTTAAAACACTTCATTGAATTGTAATCTAGAGTGAATGCAGGACAATCTGACCCTGCTTCAAGACATCGTGCCCCACACTCCAGTGTCACCCCAGGTGATGCTGCCATGGCCAGTCCCACTTGCTGAGCACTGCGTAGAAAGTGACCAGTGACTTTCTCAAAGGTGAAGAGTCCATCTTCACACTGACCTGTAATAACAGGTACAATTGCTTAGATAATGTGTTGCACTTGGATATCCTATTATGTGGTGCTGTAAGTGAATCACAGTTATGTAATTAGAAGTGTGTGACATGCAGTTATCATTCATGATATGCAGCTAAAACAATTTCATCATATTGCAAGGTATTTCACAACATATTCTGTAGATTAAATACAATAGCATCTCACTGCTTATATATCAGTGTACTGTAAAATAATTATCAGCCAAAAGAAAAACAGGTTTCCTTATCCTCAGTTCAGCCAACGGCCTAGCCTAAAGAGAAGCCTGAAACTGGGAACTGACATAATGCTTATTGGCTTACTGGCAGCATTGTTGCGAATACTGATGCTGATATTAACATGTAAATATGCTGCTGTATATTAGCAATAATTTTACAGTGCAACACTTACAGAAACTGTCTGAAAAATCTGTTGATTGAGATGGTGGTTTATTAAATTTAAGACAGAGCAATGGTGATTAGTGTACACTATGAAATATCAAATGGAAAACAAAAGTTCATTTCAAAATAGGATCCTACTGCTCTTGCTTGTGAGAGGTCCCTCAATATCACCCTCCTGTAACAAGCATTCATTAGAATTCCCACAAGTTTCAAGGAACAAGATCTGAGATTAACAGTTGATTTAATTCTATGTTTTGCACTTACTTATGCTGCACTGCTTCTCAGCATAGACTGCATCCCTTTTTATGACTAATGGTGCATTGCTAAGCGAAATGGAGTCATCACCACTCAGATAGCAACGTTTTTCTTCCATAGCATATGTGAATGCACGACAAGTGAATCCCCTTGCCTGAAACAAGTTAACATCTGCTGTATCAGCAGTCTGTTCCTGCATTGTCACAAGCTTTCTTTGGTAAGAGACAAAATCTTACCCATGGATTTAGGTTGCGTAGAGTGCATATATGTATTGAGACATTCACTAAAGTCAGTGTTCACTAGCAACACCACCTGTCAGTCCCTGAGAGAAACTTTGGCATGTTTTGTAAGCCATGCTTTGTAAACTTAGACTTATTCTAGAATAATATTTTATATATCTTGTATGACTGTCTTGACAATGTATATATATTATTATACCTACACTGTTAACTATTTTGACCAAATCCACATCCTGTTGTCTTTCAGATTGTATTTTGGATTTATGAATTGTAAATAAATGAATGAATGCACTATAACGATTTTTGAGTAGACCAATCAGACATCACACATTTTATCATGTTTAGTGATACAGCACTGTTCTATCCATAATGAACTCAACAGAAACATGGCACATAATTTATCTAACAACAGTCACCAATGGATGGAGGCAAGTCCCTGTGTCTCATGGATGCCTAAAAGATTATGTTGCGGGCTAGCATTGCGAAGTGACCAATTAATTGGATCATACATTTTTCACAAAGTGACATCTGAAATGCATTCAAACACCTATGGTTCCAGCATTAAGATATCCCACTACAATCTACCATGGACATTAGGGATTTTTTTTATACAAAATGCTCTATGGTTCTTATATCGGATAAAGAGAGTAAATGGAATCACCACTTGGACTAGATTTAACATCCATGGATTTTTATCATTGAAACACTCGAAGCCAACTGTTTACACAGGCTGTCATAGAAAATTGGGTGGGTTGTGAGTAAGATATGTGGATTCAAGTGCATAACACAAGAGAGCTGGTCTATGACGTATTTCTTTGTTCAGTCAGAAGTAAAAAGCGGTGCACCTGCTGACACCAGGTGACAACAGAATAGGAGTTTCTTCATTACCTGTCCATCTGAACAAGAAAATGAACCAATTTTGGAAACATGATCGTTTTCATATAAAATGGTGGAATGATAGAAATGATGGACAAAGTCCAAAATATGTCTTAAACATTGTTTCATATGTGAGTATGCCCACATATAAAAATGGTGTATTCTCCTAAAAATACCATATTTTTTTCTACATAAGCTGTTTTTATATATTATGTATTTCAACAAATGCTAGAATAAATGTAGAAGGATAAAGAATTTTAACTCCTAAACACAAGCACTGCAAAACACATCTTCTGCTGCAGGCACATATGTATAATAGCACAATTTTACCTGTAACCTTTACATCATGTACTGTACATAAGCCATATGAACTCAGAATATCTGTATGTAGACATGTATACCTCCCAGATGATGGTTACACAAGTGGCCAAAACACATAGCAGATCCAGCAAGCACACACTGCTATGAATCTGAAAGAGTACTTTTATTGTGTACAACTGAGTACTACATTTTACCTGGTCACACAACGCTTCACACTCTCCTTGGCTTGCAGCAAACTGAAGTTCGTCCATAGATATAACTGCACTTCCTTCTCTCACATTGTAGCGGCAATCTGGCAGAGCTGGTAAATATAGACGTGCAAGTTGTCACACACAAGGCGATCAATTCATGAAGCAAAAATAAAGTATGTATGTAATGATGAAGATTTCCGAAGTCCTACCGAACAGTTCCAGTTGGGTGAGGACAAGCGAGTACAATCTACTGTGTTATGATAAGTTACTTCCTCAGGGCTTAAGTATGCAGACACACACACAATATGCTGCAGAAACACGCAACAGAAATGCTTCCAACGACTCATGAAATCACAGACGTACAAAGCGAAACCTAAACACTCTCTCCTTCAGCTATGCTCGTAACCCAAATATCATGCCATGTAATTATTATGGAAGATCACAGATGAAAATGATAACACTGCCAAGATGAAGGAACACAAATAAGCATGTTGGTGAGCTGAGCAAACAGTGAAGATGCATGGAATCAAAACTACTGCTTCAGTATAGTGGCTACAATATGAGGCATGCAGATGTTATGAAAACATATGCTCTATGTTATACGGACACAATTTTCATAAATCTGAACTTTATTCTTCTACCCTGAGAGAGAGCCTGGAAAACCTGTATGCCCACTGAAGTCACCAGAGAAGAACGTGCGAAGTAATGGGCAGCCACTTAAATCCCAGATCTTTTGCAGAATACGCTGGGCACTTAATCCCAGCTCCGAAGGGATAATATTTGCACCCCTGCGACTTTGTGTGTAAACTGAATAAAAACATTACTTAACAATATCTTTGGTTGTGATCTTATATTAAGCTAATATTTTTAGATTTACACTCAATACATTAATGGGAATAGTATCCCTTCAAATATGACACAGTATTTCTGCAAAACATGAAATTTATGAGTTTATTATTGTTCATGTATCTGTACTGCAGTTATTTATGATTTGAACATCAAAACTGATAACAACCAAACATAAACATTCTGAAAGTTTAGTGTTATATCTACTGCTTACATCTCACACACTGGTTTTCTAAATAGTCTACAGTACTTCCTGGCTGTCGACGGAAAGCACCTGGCTGACTGCGTCGATCTTCCCGACTCAATCGGCACATATTCAATGACTCATCAAATTCAGCTGACCTAAGAAACAGAAATTGATATGCATCCAAGCCGAACCTCACATTTCTTAGTTTATAGATTTTTACTCATTATATGAAAGTCAACTTCTCTGTAAGATAGTACCACCTGTAATTTTTTTTTGTCAATCCTTTTCTGTTACCACAGAACCACCAATAAGTTGTTCCTTCTTTGCATAAGATGATACCTTTATAGTATGCTGAATTATCCACAAACACTCTATAGCCACTAAACACACTTTGTGCAGTTTATTGTGTAATAATTAATGCAAAAGCTAATTTCATGGGGTAAGAAGAAAGTCGCTAAGTAAGTCATGAGGTCAACAGATGCTTTGACCTCAGTAGTAATATAATTGTGTCCTTCAGATTCTCTCAGGTAAATCAAAATGTTGCTTAAGTATTTCAATTTGAATTTCTAACTTGTATTGTAGGTATGCCAACCATGCAAAACACAAAGTGTTCCTACTGCATAGGCTCTTCACATAATCAAGATCTAAAGCTGTCAGTAATTATGTTTCAGAGCTGGATGGTTATTTCGCCACAGATATCTCATTATGTTCATAAAATATACATAAAATAAAATGTTTACAACTGACAAAATGCAAAAAAGACACAGCCAAGTGCAGAATTTACACTTCTGTTAGGTCATTTAAAATACTAGTAAAATTCATAAATAGAAAGAAGCTTATAGTATGTAAAACATTTCTGCAATGATAAATTGTATCTTCTTATAATTTATAGCTTAAAGGATAAGTTCTAATATTGGGATTATATCTTTGAAACTCATACCTGCATGTAAAACTGGTTTCAAAGAGGCATAACTTCTCACATTCAGTTTTTGTTTGCACATTTCGCTCTTCCCTGTCATCAAAATCTTCCAGGAAAGCACCTACAACCCTCTCAAATGCCCATAAACGATCTCCACACATGGTATTCAGGTTGGAAACTGAAACGTAAAACACACATACATACTTACACACACACCTACACTAAAAGCTCACAATGTAACTAAAAAGGGAAAAGGCAAAGTTGTCCCAGTGGAAGCTATGAAGACATACAGTGGGAGTAGAGGTATAGCTCCACTTATTCTTAACCTTGATACTAGACTGGGATGAGTGGTCAACTACACGCCTCGGCCGCTTTGCCCCTGATGAAAAAGCTCCGGCTTCCCATCCAATATGCGGCTGGGTAGACATTTTTTAGAAAAGAAACACCTCTTGCCCTTGCCGGTAATCGAACCCCGAATCGTCCAACCAATCGGCTGCAATAACGTAATAAAATACTACGGTAACATTGCTCCCAAACGAAACCGCAACATTTACCGCCACCACTAGTTTAGTTTATCACTTTTATCAACAGGAGGCAGCGGAATACAGAATTACAAAATGGCAGATAAGTTGGTTGCGTGTGTATGTAACTAATGTGCGCAGAGGAAGAGTTAATTATACTGTACGTAATAAATAACTGTATAACATAATATCAGTTTTCTTGAATAAATTTAATTAGTATTAATGCTTATCACAGTCGTTGCTACGTGTAAGACAAATATGAACTGCACTAACACTGAGAAGTGCGATTGAAACCCACCTTGGAATGGATGTATTTTGCGTTGTGGTGCCCTTTGTAGGTAAAATGCTGTCTGATGGAGTGATCCGTCATTCAAAGAGCCCTACTTAATGTCTAAAGTATGTAATAATTGTCTCGGAATATTTTGTTCCGAATAAACTTACCGTTAAATTAATAATATTTACTAAACAGCATCAGGTTACAGAAGAGTTTAACTTAATTGATGCCTGACTGGAAGAATTATTTATGGAACTATTCGACCTTCTTGGTATAGTATTAAGAGTTTATTATTCCAAAGTCAGTCCAGCCAGATGTCTTTCGTACACTCTAAAACTTGAGCCCAGTGGGTCAAGGACTTTCTATGTAGTATGCACTCAAAGTTGTGTACAACAGTTCCTGAATGTTGTAGCCATGCAGTAGTAACATATAATTGTCACAATCAAAGTTAACAGAAGATTACACTTGCTATTTGTGTGCAGTTTTGGGGTACTCTGTATTGCATACATATGACGCATATTCCATTTAGTACTCACCTCCACGAAGACATATTTTTTCAAAGTAATTGCTTCCAATTTTATCATGCAGACTGTTTCGGTGGCCTGCTGAGTCCATATTATATGACTGACATCTTGAATTCTCGTAATCTGCAATTCATGATCCAATTTAAGAAACGACATGTGACATTGAATTTTATACATATACTTTTCTTAATAAAACATGCTTACCGACTGTAAATGCAGCACAAGTTGGAGTCTGGCGACAGATGGCAGTGCAGTCTCTTGTAATGCCGGTTCCAGGTTGTGTTAGAATGCCTTGTGTCGTACCAAATACGAATTTTACTCCTGTCGTTTTTTCGTATGTTTCTGTTCCGCCAAAGCATTGGCCTAATAATGAACACATGAGTCATTATGTAAGTGGGAGTCAACATGATGTCATACTATCTGAAGGGTGACATTACTTAAGTTAAAGGTCACCCCATGACATGCCTATGCAGGCACAGGGGAGGCAGAGGTATAGCTCCAGCCATTCACAACCTGGAACTAGAAGGAGGTGGGTGGTTGTCACCATGCCTGGCCACATTACACCCAGGAAAAACCCGGTACCCATTGTAGAGGAGGGTGAGTGGGCCCCAGGGCTGGTCTGAAAGGGTGCAGAAAATCTCACCCACACTGGGATTCAGTCTCCAGCCCATCCAGCACCTAGCGATTTGCTGAAGTGACGTTACGTAGATAGCCTATATGCCTATAAAACACGGTAATTTTTGAACAGGAGAACCTAAAAATGTTTTCTGTGGCCAGCAAGTGCCCTGTCTAACTCATGTACATAAAACGAAATCAAGACAGTGACACCAACTGACTCTGGTTTTCTTGCCTGCATTTTGCAGCAAGTACAATATATTTCACTGAATATACAAGTCTATAAAGAAAAATATGTCAAAATTTAATTATCAGTACAGCAAATCCATTACTTACACTTTCCCATACACTGGCCATAATATTTGTAAATTATTGAAAAGTAAATAATGAATAACACATACCAGAATCAGATAAAATATAAATATGATAACAATATAATTTTTACAAACTTTATGTTATTCAAACTGTGCATGTTCGTTATGGATTGATACGTACCAGCTAATGCACTGTTAGAGATTATATTAACTTCTTACATAAGCCCCTGATGACCCCGTGATGATGACGACTTGATCATCAAAACATATGTGGGCGCTTATGTAAAAAGGTTAATATAATGTCTAGTAGTGCATTAGTTGGTGTGTGTCAATCCGAGGATGTCATTTGTTTTCATCTTAATAAAACTGAACACATAATTGGAAAATGTTGAAAACACTGTACCAGAAAATTTACTGATAGAGATCCTACCACCTTCTCTGGATAAGATACGCCCCACATTCCCATGTGGGG
>BLKM01012994.1:1223252-1238914 GCA_013340265.1 Coptotermes formosanus
CCCCCCCCCCCCCCCCCCCCAGCAATCCCTGACTCATACTAATGAGAAACTGATATTTTAAAGTAGTCTAAATCTTGGACCATCATGGTTCTACTTGGATATAGCTCCATTAGTACTACTGACAAAATAATAAAACAGAAAAATACAATATGAAAAAGAAAGAAAATGCATTTAAGGCGTCCTTAAAGAAAATTATTTTGGAACAAATAAGGGGCAGACGAGTTATTTTTCAAAAAGCAAAAGGAGCAGGAAATAAAGGAAAGCTGAGGAGATAAAGAGGAAACAGGCCATCTAAATACAGTGACATCAAAGCAACTCATCTCCCCAGGACAGAAAGGGAACTTGTCATAGAAAGATCTGATCCTGACAGTTGTCGGGAGATCAAGCTGCATCAGTGCATCTGATGATGATGATGATGGCAATAATGATGATAACTATGGCTATGATGAGTGTGGTGATAGTGGTGGTGGGGGTGGTGATGTTGAGCATGAAGACAATAAGCCAGGAATTTTGAACAAGAATATTTGCATTTATGTGCTGGCAGCCAAGGACGAGACAATGAACTGTGCGACAGGTGCACTTTATATTCTGGTTGCACCCACTGTGCATGCAGCAGCAATGACTCAGCTGAAAATTTTGTTAGTAGCTGTCATTGTTAGCCACACAAGTTGAACTCTTCGTCACAGCTTACAACTTCGCTTTTATTTTGTCAAATTAAATCATCCCACATGACGTATCATTTTTAATAAGTGATAGAATTTACCCATATTCAGGGTAATTCCAACCAAACGCGTACAGTATTTGAGGCGCCGTTTTTAAGTGTACAACTTCACAATTTTGTAACTTTTATCAATAGACATCGTAGCCATGTATATTCCTAATATATTATTTATGTTGCTGCCTTTTCCGCCATTTCCATACTGAAACCTGTACGGTCCTTGCCACGTAAGTGATCGGCATTCCACCAATTTACCGTATTACTGATAATAGCAACATGGCTGGCGTGCGTGCGTTTGAAGCGAGGGTGTTGTTAGTGCCACTGATTCTTCAGTCCTCATGTACTGTAAGAAAACAGATACTGGAGGACTCTACTGTTGTTAAGGAAATGTTTTTGAACAACGTAAATAACAACATGGCCGCCGTGAGAAAATTGGGCTTAGCTTCCAATTTGATAGCAATAACTACATAACCGTTGGACGCCGAGAGATACTATTCGATGTGAAGATAGACTGTAAACACGTCTACATCTTACGTCAGAAATTTCGCTTTTATATCGCCAGTTACAAACAATGAGATTATGTTTAAATTTAAGGTAAGCTTACAGAACGTGTACTTATCTAACAGAATCTTCACATAAATAAAATGAAAAGTGTCTAACAACCCACAGTATATAGACTCGTGCTTGTGACAAAAGCTTGAAATATGAGGAGTAGGAAGGTAGGCTTTATTAGTTCCGTTTGCAACTCCTTGTTCAAATAAGATATAAAATAAATGTGTATTATAATTTCGGTATTACTTTAAAGTTGTGTACGTACCTTGAACTTGTTTTTGTATTGAAAATAAAACCACCAACTTTAAGAGGAAGCCTTCTACAGAGTAACCTGAAACCTGAAAATAAAAGCAGCACAAACAGAATAGAACTTGAAACATAATTGTGGATATTACACTGACGTGGTTTAAGAAGAATTATTGCTGGAAATTGTAATGCCTTCACAGCTTAAAATGTCACTTGTTTAAAAAAATATCCTCTTACGAAACCCAAAGTTTCGCCGCAGTCACAACAGCAAACAACTAAACGCCCCTCTAACATTCTCAATCCATTTCATATTCCATGAAATTTATCCTAAGATACATTTTAATATCATCCTGCTTCTCTAGCAGTCTCTCTTTCAATGGTTTTCACTCCGTACTCTGTATTCTGCCTGTACTTTATTTAAGCATTCTGAGGTTATCTGATAATTTGTGACAAGCTGTAAGCTCCTCGCTAAGTAATGCTCTCCATTCCCCGTTACGTAACATCTCTTACCGTCACATGTTCTCCCTGTCGCTTCTCTTATGTTCCGTCCGTGGAAGAGGGACACGTAGGAGCCAAGTTCCGCAATCATAAACCACTTGTTAAGGCAACTAATGTTATCTAACCATTACAAGGGTACGTAAAATTACGTATTACCATTTATTGGTTATTTTTCGTTCCATAATAAATACAGTACATTCAGGTGTTTTCTATAACTCCCTGTCACTGCTCAAGTAACTAATCGCCAGCTTCTCGACGCTGGGGGTTTGGTTTCAGTCTAGCATTTGTTGGGCACAAAGTAGCATTGCGCCAGGTTTCTCTCCGAATATTTCGGCTTTCCCATGTCAGTTATCATTCCATGAAAGCTCATGTTAACTTATCACTTGTCTACCGTTGAGCCTAGTACAACCTGGCTACTGAGGGTGTCGCTAAAGCAAAAAAATTAAAGCTGTAACTTGTACGTACATTTTTATATCTCCAGTTCATGAAAGCTCTTTTTAAGTTTTCGTCAAAGCAGCTGTCATTTGAAAGTACTCATGACAACACGTATAATGCAGACATTGTGCCAGCTATTTGTACATTGAAAGAAGAACATAAACAGAAATGTATGGAAGCAAGTGAGACATGGACTATTCAAACTGAAGATTGAAGACGAAAATTGAAACTTGGGGTAATATGGCATTTTTATAGGGAACAAATGAAGGCGAAAGGGTGACACATTTTATGTAGCTCGGATGCAGAAAACAACAAACACACATGCAGTAAAAACAGTCATTGTACAGGGCCAGGACAGGCCCTGAGGTTTCCAGGAGGTTGAGGCTCCCAGATCTCAAGATAAACCGCAACTGTAGGCGGTAAGGTTGTCAGCCCTACGCACCGGCCGCCTTTAACCGCAGGAAGTATTCCTGGTACTCATTTCTGTTACACGCTGAGTCGACCCCAGGGCCACAGTGCGGCCGGAAGGATTACGCCAATGACAAATTCCAATCGCACCATCGGGAATCGATCCCGCGACCTGTCGGCCTGCAGCGCAGTGCCTCAACCAACTGCGCTACCGCGTGCCCCATACATGCAGTAGGGTCTTTGACATTCGTGATCATTTGTTACCGACAGAACACCAATAACTTCGGACTCACGAACATGAAAACCATTTTCAAAGTAAGACGCTTATATGATTCCATAAACACACAAAATACCAGCAAGATAAGTATAACATAACCTCAAAAGCATGCAAATCGTAAATGTTTTCTTTAATAAAACGCAAACGTTTTCTGGAAGCATAAAAACAATGACTGAAGGACAGTGTCATTCTATAAAACATACAGCAATCAACCTCACTTAACCTTTTAGAGACGAAATGTGTCTGTTTTATATAAGGACTCAGTCCGTACCGCGCTGTAAACACTCTCCACTTCGGTTATAAAAACCAGTCTCTAAATGTTTTATAAGGCAAAAGTTGCTGTTTGTTCTGAGATCCGTACAAAACACATAAACGCAATATGGGCACCACGTAGAATTTTTTAATGTTAAACCTGGTGGTACGTAAAGTTACTGATAGGCTTTAAAAGGGTAATGAAAGACAGAGCTTAACTGAGCTGACAGTGATTTGCGCAATAGTAGGGAATTTGGGGGAAGCCAACTCGCCTGTCACGTGATCTCACATCATTTTGTCTGAATCAGTCACAAAATGCCTGACAACGAAAGGTCAAAATCCAGAACGTGGCGTTCCGCGAGCAGCGACACTCCAGTCTACAAAATCCTGGTAGGGGTCCCTTCCCCCATAGAGGCCTACAACGTATAATCGAAGGCCGATGATAACGTTAATGTGCAACATATGGACGCTGGCTGTGCGGATGTGACTCACGTTCCGGACAAGTGGTTCGGACTTCGGTAATTAGCGGTGTTGAACCAGAAAGTTAGTTAGTTAATTGTCACTTTGCAGTGCGTCAGTGCCACACCGAAAGTCGGGGTCTAGTAAACAAATCCTCTTTCAATTGAGAGACATGTGGATTTAAAATCTCTGCTCACATCGGCTAAACTGGCGGAGTTTCCGTGGTCATACTCAGTCAGTCATAAAAAATTTCGGGACAGTGCCTCACATGTGGCCACTAATTAAGAACTCTAATGCCCATGTCGACCTACGATCTCTCTACGAGAATGCTTTTCTGCGCATTTCTGGATTTCCTTTTAATTTCTAAGTGAGGGTATTTGCAAGTTCTCTAACGTCTTGGCAAGTACAATGACAAGTCAAAAAGTGTTGAATAATTTCAGGATTACCCCTTTAAAGACGAAGCGTATCTGTTTTATGTAAGGACTCAGTGCGTACCGCGCTGTAAACACTCTCCACTTCGGTTATAAAAACCAGTCTCTTAATCTTTTATAAGGCAAAAGTTGCTGTTTGTTCTGAGATCCGTACAAAACACATAAACGCAATGTGGGCACCACGTAGAATTTTTTAATGTTAAACCTGGTGGTACGTAAAGTCACCGCTAGGCTTTAAAAGGTTACTGGAATGCTACTCCTTCGGCAACTTCTTTGACAGGAGCGTGAGGCCGGTAGTCTAACCGAACACTTACAGGCGCTCTGACGTTCGTTGAAAGATTACGCTGCCGTCAAGACAGAAGCGTTTAACTATGGAACACAAGGCTAATTTGATGGCAGAATTTATAGTGACGTACCATGAAACATATATGCCATGAAATTTATAGTGTCTTTTCACGAGACGAAGTATCTTGTGGCGCTGAGTTGGCTCGCCTGCATCACACTGTAAGGTTCCAGGAGATATTGCAAGGACGTACGACTACGAGACACAGAATCGTGTTGCACTATGAATATTATGCCAGTTAATTGATACACTTTTGATATACCACTGCGTGTTTAAGTTTAAATGCTGAGAGAATTGAAGTATTAAGTGGTATTTCGCGAACCAACTACGTGAAACCATCCGCCATATCTCTGAATACAACACCAAATGAGTTACCATTCCTCCAATGTTCGCTTTATTTGTAATTTTGGGTCATATGTTATTCCACACAGATTTCACTAACTCCATATAAATGTGGGGGCCGCGGTGGCGCAGTTGGTTGAGGCACTGCGCTACAAACCGGAAGGTCGCGGGTTCGATTCCCGATTATGTCATTGGAATTTTTCATTGGCATAATCCTGTCGGTCGCACTATGGCCCTGGGGTCGACTCAGCCTCTAACGGAAATGAGTACCAGGAATGTGTCCTGGGGGGGCCCCCCCCCTAAAGGCGGCCGTTGCGTAGGGCTGACAACCTTACCAACTTCAAGTGCCAATTGTCTGGAAATCTGGGAGCCTCAACCTCCTGGAGCCCTAATGGGATGGGATTGCTTTACCTTACCATATAGATGTTTAAATATTTATCTAAAGAAGGAGCACTTTAAAACGTAGATAAACAAGGGTTTGCTATTTATAGAAACAATAAAATTGTAAGAACGAAGGGCATAAGAGGAAGAAAAAGAAATTAAAATACCGAACTAATAACTGTTGGAAAACTATCACAATAACTTTGCAGCAAGTTAATTATTTAAAGCCCGGTGGTCACTGTACGTACCGCCAGGTTTAACATTCACAAATTCTGCGTTCTGCCCACACGGTGTGTTTGTGTTTTGTGTGGATCTCAGAACAAACAGCGATTATTTCCCTATACAGCATTAACTGACTGGTTTTTATAACCGAGACGGAGTGTGTTTACTGCGCGGTACGGACTGTAGCCCTTTAAAGCCCAGTGGTTAGTGTATGTACCGCCAGGTTTAACATTCAACAATTCTACGTTCTGCCCACACAGTGTGTTTACGTGTTTTGTGTGGATCTCAGAACAAACAGCGATTATTTCCCTATACAGCATTAACTGACTGGTTCTTACAGGCCATCGGCAGTGTTTACTGCGCGGTGCGACCTAAATCTTCATGTAGTATGTTAATTAAAGTCAGTGTTAGTGTTTAAAAATCTAACTAGAAAGGAAAACTCTTTATAATACGGATCTACTTATAGAAGTACAATTACTTGCACCGCAACAAACTGGACATTAATAACGCCATCCACCATAAATTCCAACTAAACAATCCAGGCCTGTTCGTGCTGCGAGCCAACAACAATAGCACCAACACGCAACATGTGTAGTCCATGTTGTCATAAAAACTGGAGCAACCTCATGATGCCAAGCAGAATACATTACACCAGCACGCAGGTGTAAAGCGGGTACCGTTAGGCACAGCTGTGCTTCCGACTGGAGAGACAAGTCAAAACGTTTCATAATCTGTCAAACTGGAATCCACTTTTCCGGATGCTGTGAATATTGTGTGCAGCGCAGCTCTTGTTGTGCAGCGCACAACTCTTGTTGTGCAGCGCACAACTCTTGTTGTGCAGAGCACACCTCTTGTTGTGCAGCGCACACCTCTTTTTGTGCAGCGCAGCTCTTGTTGTGCAGCGCACACCTCTTGTTGTGCAGCGCACACCTCTTGTTGTGCAGCGCACACCTCTTGTTGTGCAGCGCACCTCTTGTTGTGCAGCGCGCACCTCTTGTGCAGCGCGCACCTCTTGTTGTGCAGCGCACACCTCTTGTTGTGCAGCGCGCACCTCTTGTTGTGCAGCGCACACCTCTTGTTGTGCAGCGCACACCTCTTGTTGTGCAGCGCACACCTCTTGTTGTGCAGCGCACCTCTTGTTGTGCAGCGCACCTCTTGTTGTGCAGAGCACACCTCTTGTTGTGCAGCGCACACCTCTTGTTGTGCAGCGCACACCTCTTGTTGTGCAGCGCACCTCTTGTTGTGCAGCGCACACCTCTTGTTGTGCAGCGCAGCTCTTGTGCAGCGCACACCTCTTGTTGTGCAGCGCACACCTCTTGTTGTGCAGCGCACCTCTTGTTGTGCAGCGCACACCTCTTGTTGTGCAGCACACCTCTTGTTGTGCAGAGCACACCTCTTGTTGTGCAGCACACCTCTTGTGCAGAGCACACCTCTTGTTGTGCAGCACACCTCTTGTTGTGCAGCGCACCTCTTGTTGTGCAGAGCACACCTCTTGTTGTGCAGCGCACACCTCTTGTTGTGCAGCGCACCTCTTGTTGTGCAGCACACCTCTTGTGCAGAGCACACCTCTTGTTGTGCAGCACACCTCTTGTTGTGCAGCGCACACCTCTTGTTGTGCAGCACACCTCTTGTTGTACAGAGCACACCTCTTGTTGTGCAGCGCACACCTCTTGTTGTGCAGAGCACACCTCTTGTTGTGCAGCACACCTCTTGTGCAGAGCACACCTCTTGTTGTGCAGCACACCTCTTGTTGTGCAGCGCACCTCTTGTTGTGCAGAGCACACCTCTTGTTGTGCAGCACACCTCTTGTTGTGCAGAGCACACCTCTTGTTGTGCAGCACACCTCTTGTTGTGCAGCGCACCTCTTGTTGTGCAGCGCACACCTCTTGTTGTGCAGCGCACCTCTTGTTATGCAGCACACTCGCAACTCAAAAATTCAAACTGCTAAGGTTCACTTAACCACCAAGCGCACGGACATAACGAACTTGACTGCGTGACGTAGTAGCAGTAGCAGCAGTATCGGTAGTAGCAGTAGTAGTAGTAGTATTAGTAGTAGTATTAGCCATTCCGACGTTATAACAAAATAAGACATACATAGTATTTAGTCGAACAATTGTACAATCAACGATAAACAACCATTTGACAAATTTAAAATTTTCCACACCGCGCACATATATTTACACACATATTATCACCACCAACTCGTGTAGAATATAAAATTACAACGTAATAGATTTTATGAATCTGCCGACATGTTTCGATGTGACATCACACTATCTTCAGGGGAGACACACAAAACATTTAAAAATATTTAAAATTACACAAGCCCGGTTATTTAGAAGTTCGTTAAAAACATGTTGTTGACAACGTGACGCCGTAAGCTGAAGTATGTATAAAAGCCGCTGATGCGTTGTAAGTCTCGTCGAAGACTTTATTTCAGCTTAAGGCGCCACGTGGTCAACAACATGTTTTTAACGAACTTCTAAATAACCAGGCTTGTGTAATTTTAAATACTTTTTAAGTGTTCTATATGTCTCCCCTGAAGATGGTGTGATGTCACATAAAAACATGTCGGGAGTTTCATAAGATTTGTTACGTTGTAATTTTATATTGTACACGAGTTGGTGGTAATAATATGTGTGAAACTTTTGACAGTTTACTGTGTGCCTCTATATGTTTTGGCCTTTACGTGACCTTCCTCAGGGAGGTCTCAAACAAAGGAACAAAAGAGTGGCTAAAGATGTGCGTATGTGGTGCACAAATACATTGTTTACAACTAAAGTTACTAAAATACTTAAAATGTAGACTGATTACTAATATTGTGACATAAATGTTTAATATTTTATGTGTGTATCTATTTTTGACTTCAAATATGCAAATCATTAACAGAATCCGCCATTACTGTATTTCTTTTTTTGAGACCTCCCTGACGATGGCCACACAAAGGCCGAAACATGTAGGAGGAACACAGTAAAGTGACAAATGATTGTTTGTTGTTGATTGTGCAGAGATTGGATTTAACCCTTTAAAGACGGAACGTATCTGTTTTATTTAAGGACTCAGTGCGTACCGCGCTGTAAACACTCTCCACTTCGGTTATAAAAACCAATCTCTTAATGTTTTATAAGGCAAAAGTTGCTGTCTGTTCTGAGATCCGTACAAAACATATAAACGCAATGTGGGCACCACGTAGAATTTTTTAATGTTACACCTGGCGGTACGTAAAGTTACCGCTAAGCTTTAAATGGTTAATGCTGTGTAATCAATCAATTGCGGGGTATATGGAAAAAGATACAAAATCTTTTGTAAGCGAAAGCCTCCACATTCAAGACAATGGCGAATATGAGAGACGGTGTGGGTTGCACGATCACTGGACATGCCGTCGGATGACCTATCCTTATGCAAACGTGGACGTTCTTTTGTCTCCATTCGTCACTGCTCAGACTCTAATTTCTTTTACGAATTCTCTGGTGCTCAGGGGCGTTTAATCCTCCTTACGTCGATTTGAGGTTTTTACGTGGAACCGGATGGTTCAGTCGGTGTGCAGGCTGAATGTTCGATTCCCGGCAGAAGCAAGAGGGCTTCCGATTCCAGAGAACCCAGAGGGGTTCTCTGGTTCAAACGGTATCCTATTCAATGGGTACAGGGGAATATTTCCCCTGGGTAAAGCGGCCGGAGCCTGAAACGGACCATTCAACCTTCAGTGCTGAGTTTAGGGATGACAATTTTATCTTTATTGAAATTACCAGAGCTGTGTTTACGAAGATAATTTGTCTTTGGATGCGGCGCCGCGTAGTCTGGTAAATACGTATCGATGTTTCGAATTATTATGCTGTCTTCATCTTCAGGATAAAATGAAACGTTCTCGGGGGAAGCACCCATTTCCTGCTAGCAAATAGAATTTTACCGTCACAGGAGCGTTTGAGCCTGTACATTACGTCAGACAGCGCCATGTTGGCCTCCTGAACTGCACAATCAGCGACTGACCGTGTCCACAACACAAAGCCAACGCAGTTATTACTGACAGAACCTCAACCGTTTGATGACAAATTTCGCAGCGGTGGATTTTTCGTGACTGTGCTCGCGTTGACTGAAAAGTCAAACATTTACTTCAACATTTTTAAAAATTCCAAGCGCTGGGAACCGTACCAAATTACCTAGGTTGGTCGTATGTTGTACTGTTATAAAGAGCAGCGTCTCGTTATCCATGATCGAGATCGATAAACCACCAGGACCAACTGAAACTATTTTCAATATAAAAGGCCCATATATTTCTAAAAACTTAAGAAATATCAGTAATAGAAATGTGAATTTATCTAAAAAGTATCAAAACGTGAAAAAGTATACCTAATAAAGCATATTACCAGTACAATAAAGTAAATGGCACTATCAAAAGACATTTTGGTAAAAATATGTTCCACCAAGCCACCAAATTACGACTCTACAATATCGCATCCAAATCAGCATGGAAATGTGTCTGAGAAGTTTGGGTTTTAAATCAAAAAATAATGTCAACAATTGGAAACACCAGGACTGACGAAGTCACACCACCAAAGGAACAGAACAATTCGAGCAATACTGTAAGTAGAACACGTAGTAGATGGAATTCAGAGCTACCAAAAGAATTGATTGCACCATGTGAAAAGACGGAACACACACGAATACCCAGGATGACACTGGGATACCAGCCAAAAGGCAAACGCGACATATGCCGACCAAAAACAAGATGGAGAGCACAACAGTGTATTCAAGATGGGGTTTTCAGAGAACAGGACCCGGAGTCCTCCATCTCTTTACGTTGATGATGATGATGATGATGATGATGATGATGATGATGATGATGATGAATAAAATATATAAATGACTGAATGACGGCCTCATTCCACAAAGCATGAAAGTACTCGCCCTCACTTCATGAAAGACGGAGTTTGAGTAAGCTGAGAATACGTGAGGGAAGTGGCGGACGCCGACTGTTCAGCCATATGATCTCATATTTGTTCGTCGCAACCATCAACGAACGATAACAATAAATTATACAAAAATGGTGATAACGAACGGTCGAAATCCCAAGCATTGAGGTTCACGAACTTTGAGACACTACTTATCTTTGTCACGAAATCCTACTGTCATTGCTGCCAACTCCTTTGTGTTCACAACAGCACAAAATTGAACCCCCCCCACCCCCCAGGTACAAATGAACCCTGTACACATCCCAACACCCCTCCAAACTCCTTTCACTCTTACACCCCCATGTGCAAGTGCGCTTCCCAAGTAACTGCTTTCCTTCAGGATTTCCGACTAAAAGTTGGTAGGCGTTTCTCGCCTGGACATGCCTGCTACCATATCCCGTTCCTTTGACCGTATTTGGTGAAAACTGCAAATAGTGCTGATTAGAATTACTGTTTCCTCCAGCAGTATGTTATTTTAGCCATAGTGGCTATATAGCGTCAATAAATTTATAAAACTATTTTAAAATAATTTTATAAAATTACCGGTACTATATAGCAGCTGCTGCTCTAAATAATTAAAGCCTAGCGGCAACTTTACGTACCGCCAGGTTTAACCTTTCAAAGCCTAGCGGTAACTTTACGTACCGCCAGGTGTAACCTTTCAAAGCCTAGCGGCAACTTTACGTACCGCCGGGTTTAACCTTTCAAAGCCTAGGGGCAACTTTACGTACCGCCGGGTTTAACCTTTCAAAGCCTAGCGGCAAATTTACGTACCGCCAGGTTTAACCTTTCAAAGCCTACCGGTAACGTTACGTACCGCCAGGTTTAACCTTTCAAAGCCTAGCGGTAACTTTACGTACCGCCAGGTTTAACCTTTCAAAGCCTAGCGGTAACTTTACGTACCACCAGGTTTAACATTAAAAAATTCTACGTGGTGCCCTCATTGCGTTTATGTGTTTTGTACGGATCTCAGAACAAACAGCAACTTTTGCCTTATAAAACATTAAGAGACTGGGTTTTATAACCGAAGTGGAGAGTGTTTACAGAGCGGTACGCACTGAGTCCTTATATAAAACAGGCACGCTTCGTCTTTAAAGGGTTAAAATACATATTACTCTTCACTGACACACTGTACGCTGCGCAGCCCTGTGAAAAGTGACTCCCTGATGATCCATACGATGGTTTGCCGAAACATGTAGCAGTAAAAATAATTGTTGTGCTGTGGTTGGTAATAAAAACCTATGTGTAAGGCAAGTGCATGGAATGTGCACAACATTAGATACATAAATCCAAATACGACGAATGACGTCACCGGATTGTCGTGTAAAACCGTGTATAATGGGGGGATGGCTGTGAACTCGGGCCACAAGAATGAGCTGCAGTCAGCCTCCCGCACGGTCTGGGCAACAGGAAAGCCGCTGTTCGTTCAGTGTGTGAGACACGCATGGTGGGCAGCTCACCAAGGCCGTGGACACAGCACTGCCCTGCTCCACCCGGACCCACCGGATATCTATTGATGCTTCCGGAAGTGAAGCTGCATGGAACACTAAGGTCGACGCACCTTATCGTGCAGGAAACAGGCCTGTATTGGCTGGCAATTGCATATGTGCCTATCTCCATGGACCGATGTCCCTCTGGACAAGCTAGTAGTTGCCCAGTTTGTCAAGAAATTTCACTTATCTTATGGGACCCGAAGGCTTATTTACCGCGCTCAATCAGACCGCCACAGGTGCCTGGTCTGAGAAAGATTAATTCTAGTCCACGCACTCCCTTCTTCTGTTTCCACGATTGATATAAAAAATTTAAAAAAATCTCGAAAGACATTTTGTGCACCTGACATGACCACCACGTTGCTCTTACCACAAGGAAAAAAAGGCCGAATCCTGGGAAACTTGCAAAAAGCAATGCTCTTGCTGAAATCGGAAAGCTTTTAATAGAAAAGTACAGCCGAACTCGGTTATAACGTCATGAAAGGGACTGAATATTTCGTGTCGTTATAAACGAGCGTCGTCGTAACGAGGAGTGTAATGTTATGTTTAATAGTGAGGAATTAATTGGTACCACAGCATATCTGACTGTATAAGCGAGGTGTCGTATAAACCGGTGTCAACATTAGGCCCAGGCCGTTTTACCCCTGGGGAAATGGCCCCTCATGTCCATTGAATAGGAGGCTGGGTGAGCCCCATGTTACGTGTGAATGATTCGGAGGACAGAAAAGTCTCTTGTTTCTTCTGGAATTCGAGGAATTTTTGCAAATATGAAACGTATTTGCATTGCAAACATGACCAAAATGTTGTGTTCCGCTCCCCGTACAGCTTAACGCATGTAATGATATAAATTACTCAGTCAAGTAGAGTTGCAATGCAAATGCCAGAGGTTTCTCAGCTGGTCACGGAATTTCCAACTGTAATGAAACCAGAAGGCCTGTTACATTGTCCATGAGCGAGACTGGCACCAGACCCTGTCTTGAGACAGCTCCAAGCAGAACACGCCCTCACATTTCACTCGCTGAACATCCTCTTTAATATTATCCGAGGACTAAATTTTTTTTTTGCCTACCTCCTTTCCTTCCTTGAAATAGAACTTTTATGTCTGCCGGCGTTTTCCTCGTTTCAAATTCGAATCATTCCACCAATTTTTACTAAACTTGGTACGAACGTGACGTTTAATTTCCCACAGCATTAATAACAACGTGGCGGAGGCGCGAAGTTTTAAAGTCGGAGGCACCGATACCGACTTCATACATTTTGCCAGAGGAAACACGAAGAACAGAGTTCAGATATTTCTGCATGGGCCCTTATTTTACATTAAGCTGTCAGCGACACGACGAGCTGTCTTTCAGCGACTGCTTACGAAATTTTATCTTAGAAAATGGAATACACAAGAAGCCTGACTGAAAAATCTCTGATAAAATACCAAACTAATATTGAAGACTAAACGGTAAAAAATAAGCTTATAGGTTTAAGATTCAAGTCTTGTGGGATATGACGCCGTGTCTTTTGGTCAATCGTTCCTAATGTTTCGAATACTCGTAGTGCTTTCATCTTCAGAGTCAAGCAGTCCAGGAGAAATAAGGTCATGACTTCCGTCTGGAAATGACTGTTTTAACCCTTTAAAGACGAAGCGTATCTGTTTTATATAAGGACTCAGTGCGTACCGCGCTGTAAACACTCTCCACTTCGGTTATAAAAACCAGTCTCTTAATGTTTTATAAGGCAAAAGTCGCTGTTTGTTCTGAGATCCGTACAAAACACATAAACGCAATGTGGGCACCACGTAGAATTTTTTAATGTTAAACCTGGAGGTGTGTAAAGTTTAAAAGGTTAATTGCTACAAAATCGCTAGCTGCAGAGCTGATCAGAAGAAACTTCTAATTCCAGAAAACTGGTTCTTTTTCGAAAAGAATGGTAAGATGTAAAGCTTTTGGCATTTGTATTGGGGCACGTATTTTTACTGCCGTTTTCAGTTCACCACGAGAGCACAAAATCTCTCCTTGACCCAGATCCTTGTTCAATAGCTGGTCACTGGCTCATATCAATGGGATAAAGAAACGACCCCCCCCCCAGATCCCGCAGCGCGGGGAGCCCCTAGGTTAGGGGGGCCCCAAAATGTACAGAATACTGAAATCTGTAATGTCTTTTCGGAGTAACTTCGAGAAGAACTGTAGTAGGAC
Source organism: Coptotermes formosanus (assembly GCA_013340265.1). Taxonomy (NCBI): domain Eukaryota; kingdom Metazoa; phylum Arthropoda; class Insecta; order Blattodea; family Rhinotermitidae; genus Coptotermes; species Coptotermes formosanus. The sequence goes on from BLKM01012994.1 coordinate 1,237,439, forward strand.
CCGATTACGGAATCGCAGTGGGGCCCAGGCCAGTTACTTGCGCCACTGTCTACTACGAAATAACCTGTGTTGTACGGTTCAAAATTTTAGCAGATTTTCGTACGGCACTCCTGATTACCCATCCTGTCAATAAGCAGCTCAATGGTCTATCCGCTGCCATTTCATTGATACTAAAACATTCGGCAGGAAATTTCACGTCGTTAATTGAATGTAAAGTGGTAACTGGGTCGGTACTAGCCGCAGACTTCGTTTGTGGATGTTTAGCATTGGCAGACAGCCGATAGAAGGCGGTTCTCCAACGACGGGGTAGTTAGAGGGCTAACAACTCATCAGCAACAAAACTAGCGTTGATAAAAATGTCACATTGGGCTGCTGAAGTTCGCATATTACTTGGAACGACCAGAATAAGCTGTTGGGGTGAAAATGGTGATGGGGTCATTTGAAACAAAACAGAAGAAAGAGAGCACGTTTTGTCCAGATGGCAGTGTTTCGTGTCTGTATTCGGGAAGTGTCCAGTTCGAACTTAGACAGAGAACACCGATTATACAGCGTATTTTGTTGGTTTTCTCAGTAACTCCAGGCAAAGTTGGGATAGGAACTTAATTAGACCAAGAACGATTCCTTCCACATTCATTCCAATCAATTATCCACCATTTATCCTGCAACTCGATGCTACGTATGCTCAGCTATTGAGGGCGTCGTTAAGTAAAATATATAAATGAAGTAACAAGAAGCTGGAAACATTTTGGAAATATGTACAGTCATAATTTTCCTCGCCAGATATTTTTAAGGAAATCAGTTCAAAGAGTATGCGTCGTGCTGGGCATGTAGCAGGCGCAGTATATGTGAGAAATGCATATAAAATTGTACTGGGAAATCCTAAAGGGAAGGTGCCGCTTTGGGAACAGAACTGGCGTGAGATCTCAACTGAATTCGTGCGGCTCGGGGTAAAATCCAGTGAGGGCTTTAGCTAACGCCTCTTGGTTGGCTTCTGAAGGAGGCCTCTGCCTGGTCCAATCACTGTGCTCAGTGGGACAAGATGATGTCATTACTGTGTCTACAAAGGGAGCACCCAAGGGGGGGGGCTACGGGGATGCAGCCCCCCCAAACTCCCCAAAATTGAAATTTAAAAAACACAGATTTTGTAAATATTATATAAAAAAAGTTGCATGTGCTTTCCCTTTCAGCCGAAATCGGCTGATGGCCAGTACATTAGAATTTCGAAAAATAAATTAATAAAATAAAAAAAAACAAGAAGACAGGACACTGTGATTGAGTCACGGAACATGTAGTTATATTCGTGTGTATATAAATGCAGTTGCAAATGGTTATGTTGTGCTTACATGAGTTTTATAACATAATTTTTAAAATCAAACGTAAATTTTATACAGCCTCAGGGTCAGGGGGGGGGGGGGGGGGGGGGGGGGGGGGGGGGGGGGGGGGGGGGGGGGGGGGGGGGGGGGGGGGGGGGGGGGG